>MNCI01005181.1:279995-297617 GCA_015680685.1 Gnetum montanum | reverse complement strand
GAAACAAAGGAGAGAATGGGAAGCGAGAAGGGCCTTAGTTAGAGGGAACACTTTTGGTTCCATAACCAGTGCTTGTAGCCCAAAGTTATTTCTTCTAAGGGGTGTGCTTTGAATTCTCACTTTTTTTTTGTTTTTTTTTGTTTTGTGTTTTTATGCATGAGAACCACACCATGCAAAGACTTTTTATTTTTATTGTCTCAGCTTCCGATAATTGGGTAACATCGGAAAGGCAAGAAAACTCAAGAAGAAAAAATCCAAGCACCCAAGAGAATGGCCAACAAAAATGCATCAAGTTTCCTTGAAGTCACACCCTTTTCAAACCTTGAGTCCTTTTGTAGTTTGAGAAGTACCCAATCATCGATTCGTTAAAGTTCTTATTAGGAAGGGAACTGTACATTTCTAAGCCAAGAGGACCCATAGACTTTGGTGGATGGATGGATGAAGTGGACTCATTGCCTACCATATCAAAAGAACATACCTTAGTGTCAACACCATAACTTAAAGGTAAAAACCAAATATTAGCAATCAATGAAAAATAGTTCATACCATCATTCTGAACACTTATTGGGTGACGAACTTACATGGTGGATGGCACACACATACACACACACACAAAATGGAAAAGCACAATGATGTTGTAAAACAAAAACAAGAAAAGTTAAAGAAATTTGCAAAACAAAAATGAGAAAAGTTAAAGAAATTTGTAAAACAAAAACATGTAAAATTAAAGAAATTTGTAAAACAAAAAATGAGAAAAGTTAAAGAAAACAAAAACATGTAAAATTAAAGAAATTTGTAAAATAAAAACATGTAAAACAAAAACGTGTAAAAAAAAAACGTGTAAAACAAAAATGTGTAAAACAAAAACGTGTAAAACAAAAAATTAAAAAGAACTGAGGGCCTCTAATGATTAGCATAGGTGGCCATCTCCCCCATGACTGAAGTGTAAGGGAGAGATCCAAAATAATGAGCGAGGTTGTCCGCTAGTGGAGGTGTAATTTGTACTAACAATTTTTGGCTCATAGAAAGGTTTTGTTTGTTGTACATTAACCAATAAAATTTTATCCGAGCTATTAGGTTTATAAATCATCATGGATCCAGAGGGGAAGGTTGTATGAATAATATAAGATCCTTCCCACAAGGTCTGAAACTTTTTATGTTGTGGTACATGTGTGGGATTCTAGTAGAGGACCTTGTCTCCTGGTTGGTATCTAAACCTTCGGATCCTCAAGTCATGATGATGCTTGTTATGTGCCTTGTGCAACTCATTTAATGATAGTGAAACCAATTTGTTCTCATCTAACACGTTCAGAGTTGCTAAGCATTATTTTTGTGCTAGGTCGAGATCCAAGTGAAGTTTGCAAGCCATGGATAGTGTACGGAGCTCATTCTGTATGGAGAGTTTTGGTAGTTTCCCATACACTAGCTCATAGGGAGAATATCTGGTAGGGAGCTTCCAAGTGGAGCGATACGCCCAAAGAGCGTCGTTCAGTTTTGTGCTCCAATCTCGCCTAAATTTGCTAATTGTTCATGTTAATATTCTTGTAATCTCCCTATTAGTAACCTCAGCTTGACGATTAGCTTGGGGGTGGTAAGGAGTGATCATTTTATGCTCAACCCCTAAGCGTTGCATCATTTTACGAAAGGTTGCACCCGTAAAATGTGTTCCATTATCAGAAATGAGTGCATGTGGCACACCAAACCTGTTAACGATTTGTTGTTGTACAAACCATGCGGCTGTAGATCATGTGCAGTCGGTTACTGCGGCTGCTTCAACCCATTTGGTTAAGTAATCAACAGCAATGAATATATATGCTTTTTCATTGGACATCGGTGTAATTGGCCCCATAAAATCTATTCCCCAGATATCAAAGGGTTAGAGAGGTTGGATCCATTGTTGTGGATCCTCCATTCTCATAGTCATTCCATCATGTTGTTGACACCATTCACAAGATTGGGAAAAATGATGGGCGTCCCAGAATAGAGTTGGCCAATAATATCCTGCAAGTAGGACCTTGGTAGCCGTCCATCTCTCGGCATAATGACCCCCACAGGGACCCTCATGAGCATCTTGAAGAACCTTCAATTGATCTTTATCAGGTACACACCATCGAACCAAGACATCAGGACAAACTTTAGAGAGTTATCCTTTAATTTCCATAAAGTACTTGGTTTTGTGAAGAAACTGTTGTTTCTTCCTAAAGTCCAACCCCTGTGGTGTATGTTAAGAAATGAGATAGGTAAGAATGTCACGATACCAATTTATTTCTGTGGGTTGATCATTTATCACATCAAAAAGGAGGGTTTCATCATGAAAATGGTCAAATATAGTATATTCATCCTCTTTGTTATCCCAACATAATTGAGATAAGTGATTTGCGACTACATTCTCGGTGCCTTTGTGAGCTACGATTGTCAGATCGAACTCCTGAAGAATTACCAACCAACGTATGATACGTGGGCTGACCATTGGTTTGTTCATAAGGAACCTAATTACACTATGATCTGTATGGATATATACTTTGTAGCCCAATACATAATGCCTAAATTTGTCCAGTGCAAACACTACAACCATTAATTCTTTTTTGGTAGTCGTGCAGTTGAGTTGTGCACCAGTGATACTCTTACTGGCACAGTGAATGTAATAAGGTCATTTTTATTCATCTAGTTGTGTCAATATGGCTCCTAAGGCATAGTTAGATGTGTCGGTCATGATGTGGAATGGCCTAGACTAGTCAGGGGCTTGTAAAATGGGAGTTTCTACAAGTCTCTACTTAAGAGTTTGGAATGCTTATTCACATTCCCTAGTCCATTCAAATGGTGCATATTTTTTCATTAACTCCACCAACGGCTTGGCAATTTCAGAGAAGTTCTCGATAAATCTCCTGTAGTAGCCAGTGTGCCTAAGGAATGATTGAACATCTTTGACAGTTTTGGGTTATCTGGTAATTCATTGGATGACTTTAATTTTTTTCAGATCCAATTTGATTCCTGATTGTGAAATTTTGTGTCCTAGTACTATGCCCTCTTGAACCATCAAATGGCTCTTCTGCCAGTTGAGCTTCAGGTTGGTTTCAACACATTGTTTCAATACCTGCTCCAACCGATTGAGGGTTTGATCAAAGCTCGTCCCATAAGTGAAGAAGTTGTCCATAAAGACTTATACTCCATTACCTATTTGCTGTTGAAAGATGCTTAGAACTAATTGTTGGAAGGTGGTGGGAGCATTGCATAAGCCAAAAGGAATTTGTTTATATGCAAATGTTCCCCAAGGGCTGGTGAACATTGTTTTGGCTTGGTCTTCTGGTGCGATTCGTATTTGGTTGTACCCAGTACACCCATCCAGAAAACCATAGTAGTGATGCCCTGCTATCATGTCTAAGACTTGGTCAACAAATGGCAAGGAAAATGATCTTTGAAGGTTGCCATGTTTAATAGCCTAAAGTCTATGCATATCCTCCATTTACCTCCTTTCTTTAGTACTATTACAAGAGGGCTAACCCATTCGCTATTAGCAATGGGATAAATGAACCCAGCCTTGAGAAGTTGTTCTATCTTTTTACTATTTGTTTTAACTTTGGTTCAATCACCTCTGTGGTTGTTTGTGAGGTTTCATGGAGGGGTCTATGTAAATCCTATGCTGGCATATCCTAGGGTCTATTCTAGTTAGTTTAGGGTATGACCAGGCAAAGGCTGTCGACCACTTATTTATCACTTTCAGCAAACTTTCTTTTTGCTTGGGAGCAGGTTTTGTGTTGATGATTACTGATTTTCCATTTTTAAGGGTCATGTATTCCAAATCGATGGGAAATGATTTTAATTCTAGGGGCTATTGTTTAAATTTATCAGGAATCTCCAACTTCCCTAGGCATGCGTCTAATGTGCTCAACCATGCCCTTTCCATTATTATCGGGAAATCCCCTTTGTCATTGTTTATTTGGATTACTAGGAAATCTGCTAGATATGACCAACCACCTATAGTGGTGATAATGTCTTCAACCTATTCCAAAGGGACAGTGATAGATTGATCAGCCAGCTCTAAATGGATATTTCTCTTCTTAAGCAAAGGCAAGTTCTAGGTCTTGTATAATTTTTGTGAAATTAGGTTGACTCTAGAGCCTGAGTCAAGAAGAGCCTTATGAGGTTCATTCCCAGCAACTTGGAGATAAATCAGGGGGCTTCCCGGATCAGAGAATTTCTTGGGAAGGTGGCCTTCCTTGATCCAGTCAGTTATGGTATGTGTCAACATAGCCGTGTGCATTGGCCTCAATTTCTCGATTGAAGGGTTTCTTGAAGCCTTATTTGGAACGGAGGCATTTAGGTGTTCAACCGCTTGTGAAGGTGAGGGCTTAGCTAGATTTTTGGTCTTAAGAAAAGGTCTTTTTGGCATGCGATTGTTAGGACCAATTGAGGATTGAGGCTTAGGAGCCCTCGTGGTATTGGGTTATCGTGGTTAAGGGGGGATTACTCTAGGCATTGTTAGAACGGTTGGTGGTGGAGCTACCGGCGTAAGAGATGCAGTTGGATTTGGAGGATAGCATGGGTATGGAATGTTTCTGGAAGGAGAAGGAGTCCAAAAATGCTTCTGAACTTAGTAGTAATGTGGAGGGTTTATGTGATCCATAGAGTCACCTGGAGGAACTGACTGCTGCACATAATAACCATAAGGATCGGGCTACCGATAAGGGTACTGTTGTGTTGGCAGTGGCATTCCCCATGACTATGGGTATTGCCACTGCTGATGTTGTTCAATGGGCTGTGGTGGAGTTCCACTTGGGTAATACGTTAGTGGCTAGTGGAACTGCCTTGGGTTACCTTGTGGATAAGATAACCTTTGGGATGTTTGCCATTGATTGAGTCTTGGATTTAGTGCATACACCCCAGACTCCTATAGATGTGAGATAACTGGGCAACATCCCTTAGGATGGTCATAGTAGCAGACCTCACATCCACTATCATCATCTATGTCAGAATTCACAGCCTCATCAGAGATAAGAATTTTCCCCTTACCCTTGTTATGTGCAGGGCTTAAATTTCTCCGCTTTGTTTTACCTTTGTTACTACTTTGTTCCTCCTTAGACTCTTCTACAATTTTCAAGACTATTTTAATTCTTGAGTCTAAGGAATCCCACATTTGGTCTACCTTGGCCGATACCTTGGTTGTTAATTTTTGGATCGGCAAGGTTTTTCGGTTCACCAACTCTTCGAGTGGTGACTCATCCTCCTCATCACAGAATTTCACTCCCTTCTTGTGAAGGGAGGGATCGCAGTTATATTCTTCTACACTTTCCCTCTTACGTAGTTCACCCTCTTCTTGTGCTACTTGTTCCAACAAGCTTTGTACTTCTTGGGCTCTAAGTTGGGATAATCTCTCTTGGGCATAAGTCCCAAGGGTTTGTCTCGTTTCATGCCTTAGCCCATCCACGATGTGGCGAAGTTGATCCAGTTGAGCGTACCCATGGCCCGGGCAATGATGTAGCAATGTATAGTAGTGAGCCATGGTAGCATCCAAGGGTTCATAAGCACGTTATTTCTAGCCTTGGATTTGCTTACGCAAATTGGACACTCTGGAGTACGTCTGATATTTATTGTTAAAAATTTCAAGCATCGTACTCCACCTCCTGATGGTTTCCAGTTCTAAGGACCGGTACCAACTTTCTGCTTCTTTGATGAGTATCCTTGGGAACAACTTAAGCTTCTACCACTCATTGTCTATATTCTGCAAGACACAGGCATCATGGAATTCGTATAAATGATACTATGGATCAGCGTTGTAGCCCCCTTCAAAACGTGGGATATTATTTATGTCCAAATGCTTGATTTGACTGTCTTTTAAGTGCCTTGTGGGAATCCTAACAACCTCTGTAATGTCAAGCATACTTTAGGTTGTGAGTAGGGGTTCATCATGATTGTCTCTTTCATGACGTCTATGATGTCTTCATGGTTCCCTACTCTCCCTACGTCCTTGCCCTCATCCTATCTCTCGACCTTCCTGTCAAGGTCTCTCATCTTCTTTACCTTTACCCTCACCTTTATGTTCATGATGGCTATGCCCAGATGTGGAAGGAGAGTGTGAGTGGTGAGATGAAGGAGAAGAAGAAGGGGAGCCATCACCATGGTGATGTTTCTTACCTTCTCTTCGGCTTCTTTGGCCCCAATCGTTATAACGATCCAAGTGTCCGTCCTTAGTGTGAGTGGTTGTTCCTTCCGTGAACAGTTGGTGTTCACGAGGATTAGAACCTATAGTATGTACAGTTGATTGAAGGCTCTAATGCCTAACCTCTTCACCATCATGAGGAGGGGGAACATCATTTTCTAAAGAACTCGTTATAAGGGGTTCCTCGTCTCCTATTTCACTAAGGATGTGTAGGACTTTGCCCTTCAGTAGTGTATGTTGACTCTCCTACCTTAAGTCCCTCTTACGTTGCACATCTATGGGATAATAATCCCTCATATCAAAGTCCTAAGCAACGTATTCAGCAAATAGTTCCTGCATGGCAATTTGTGCCAAGGCATGGAAGAGCATGTTCAGGATAGATCGATCCAGGGGTAACATGATGTTACCTTGCAGGTCTCTCCATCGCAACTGTTCATCTTGATGGAGGATAAAAGTAAAGTTTGGAATATACTCATTAGAATGAATATAAACTATCTTATATTATTTAGGACTTGGCTGGTTTTGGTTATGCGTTGTATGTTGCCGATTGTCTTCAGTGTTAGTCCTAGGTGAATTAGCTTTGTGAGAAGAAGTCATTTTTATCAGTGTGCTATTTCACCGTTATATAAATTCTTATTTAATTAATTAACCCAAAGGTTCGTTAAGGCTGACAATGATGTGAATGATTTCCTTATGTTCTAATTGGTGTACAAACACTTAGTCCCCAGCAATGGTGCCAATGATGAGTGGCGGGTATCCCTACACTCAACCATACAATTATGAGTGTCGCATGCACGATCCGGTAAAACTCCATAGACTAAATGCCTACATACCACTTGGAACACTTGGGGTTAATTAATCGTTGTCTTCCTAGGCTTGCATGTATGTGTCATGATGTATGGTTAAGCAAGTCTGAGGTATATGATTTTTATGGTATTTTATGTTTTTCTCCTATGCTAAGAGGAAAGGGTTGAGAAACTAAGACTAACTCTAACTAATGCACTAAGTCCCTAGTGTCAACATCCATTCCCACTTACTGTACACACCTTAAACTATGCAACTGTGGCTACCAAATGCTAATCATTACTGGGATCACCACACGTAATGCACATGCTCGAAGTGGTTGTACTAAGGCACTTAACTAACCTAAGTGTGATAAGCATCCACTCCTCGGCTAACCATACACATCCTTGAATGCTTGTAACCAAGTCGTACTTATCCCACGTTCTAGGAGTTGAGGGTGAGAGAGCCTAATCGCGATGAGTAACTGATTCCTTGACTAACTGTACACATTCGTAAATGCTCGTAATCAAGTCGTACTCATATTGTGCTAATGTAGGTAATAAATAACGTGTAAGAAATAACATGTAATAAACCTATTCCATGTACTGCAAGGTTTATCCACAAAGCTCATCTTTATTGCTGTACACAACTTGTGTTTAGGTACAAATCTGCTCGAATAAAGGTCTGTTCACTTGGGGACTCCTACTATGGGCACATGGAAAATAATCTATCTCTAGGGTGATCAATCCACCAGAGCTTCACTACTTTAAGCCTAGGATAAGGAATAAGGGGAGTGCCACCTCTTATTTATAGATATGGCAGCGGACCGCGATATTGTGTATGCGATATTGCAAGGGATGATGCGATATCGCATACACGATATTGCGGCTCATGTGATATCACATCCCATCAACTATGAAAAGCCAACTCTTGTATGGGATGCCTAATATTTTCTTGGACATCCCCTCTAGTCCTAGGATGTCCTAATTTTTGGTAAGATGTCTTAGTTAGGACCTCCCACTTTTTGGTGAGGTGTCTCACTTGTAGGTGCCAAATACAAAAATGCCTATTTTGATGCCTAGAACCTTTGGATGCCTTTAAACAAGTTCCTATAGATCTTGGAACCTTGTAGACTCATCAAAATGGGTTCAAAATACCTAAAAATATGCCAAACATCTAGGAATAATCATTAATAAAATCAACACAAGAAGACATAAATAGGGCACACTCATCCATGTCTTCTTCAAGTGTGAAACCTATAAAAAAAACTTGTAGGAAAAAGCACAAGGAAATTGGAAGAGGTGTTTCTACACTAGTTCTCTCACCCTTCAAAATGTGAACTCATGTGAATAAGGGAGTAGGGGTTGAAGTGATCCTCCACTCAACAAGTTTGGTCTCATGGATCCATAAAGTATCATTAGTGGGTTGATCCTCCTAATGGATTAAATATTCATGCCTCTTGACTCTCCAAGTGCTTTCACTTGAGTATGATTACCTTTCTCTCCTTTGAAGACTTGGACTTATTAATAGCCCTATTCAACTCATCAATGCTACCTTGTATGGTCTTCTCATCAATTGGTCCATGATAGTACATAAGATCTAAAACATTAAACATGAAAGACATATCAACATAATTTGGTAAATGAATCTCAAAAGCATTATCATTAATCTTATCCTTGATTTTGAAAGGCCCCATCTTCTTAGCTTTCAATTTGGAGAAGTTAACATCTCTTAACCACTTCTTCTTCAAGTGCATCCAAACCAAGTCACCAATAGTAAAATTAGGCTTCTACTTTTTCTTATTCCTCTTAAGGACTCTCTCCTTAACCTTCTTCTTAAGATTTGCTTTTACGTATGCATGGAGATCCCTCATCTCTTGCAAGCACTCAACACTAAGTTAACCTTTACCATTAAAGCTCTTCAAGGTATTCACCATCTTTTGACCAAATTCATAATTCATCTTAAATGAGCTTTTACCAATTTTAACATGAAAAGAATTATTATATAAAAATTTAGCATAACACAACAAGTTTTCCCACCTATTTGTCTGTCCATCACATAAACATCTCAATATGTTTAGCAAGAATTCATTTACCACATTCATTTGGCCATTAGATTATGGATGATATGCATTAGAAAAATTCAACTTTGTTTCTAAAATATTCGAAAGGGACCTCCAAAAATGACTTGTGATCTTCGATTCTTTGTCACTAATAATATTCAAAGGAATACCATTCAACTTCACAACATGCTAGAAAAATAAATTTGCCACATGAGAAGCATCACTCACCTTCTTGTATGAAATAAAATGTGTCATCTTGGATAACTAGTCCACAAAAATAAAATTTGCATTGTTTTCACTCTTGATCTTTGGAATACCATTCATGAAGTCCATTGACACACTTTCTCATGGACCTTTGGAAATTGGCAAAGGTGTATAGTATTCACCCAAACCTTTACCTTCTTTAAAATTTTGACATGTCAAGTACTCCTTTATAAATTTTGAAAATTATATTACCATACTAGGCCAAAAATAGTACTTGTCCATAAGTTCTAATATTTTATCCCTACTCATGTAACTTGCCATGCCACTACAATGCTTTTCAAACAATTTTTTTCCTAAAATTATAATTAGGAACACATATCTTTCCATTCTTAAATAACAGTTCATCTTGAATATGATAGTCCCTCCATTGAGCTATCCTATTCATCAAGAGCTCTTTGAGTCTCCCCCAAACCTACCCAAAATTAATATCATTCTTATACAAGGAAGAAAAATCACCCATACCTTCTACATGACGTATTTTGAAATTCACTACATTTACCCTCAATAATGCATTAGACACCACATTGTCTTTTCCACTTTTGTGCTTCAACACAAAATTGAACTCTTCTATATGTGCAACCCACTTCATGTGCTTTGCACTCAACTTATTTTGTAAATTTAGAAATTTAAGTGCTTGGTAGTCCATAATTAAGGTAAACTCCTTGGGCAATAAGTAATGCCTACAATACTTGATTGCTTGAAGAATAGTGTATGATTCCTTCGTAGATATGCTATATTTTTTCCTTGACTCATTTAACTTTTCTGAAAAGAAAGAAATAGGTCTACATTCTTATGAAAGTGCCCCACCAAGGACAAGTCCACTTGCATCCACCTCTACTTGAAAAAGGTTATGAAAATATGGAATTCCAAGCATGGGTTCATTGGTAATATTTGCTTTCAACAAGTCAAAGCTTCCTTTGGTTTCAGTATCCCACCTAAATTTCTTATTTTTCTTTAATGGAGCAAACATAGGCCATGAAATACCACTAAAATTTTTAATAAACCTTCTATAATAACCTACTAAACTAAGAAGTGATCTTACCTCCCTAACATTCTTAAGAGTTGGCTAATCCCTTAGAATCTTCACCTTGGTAGCTTCCATTCGAATTTTGTTTTTAAAACAACATGCTCAAATATGTGATTTCCATCTTGAAAAAATGACTTTTCTTCATGTTGATTTCCAAGCCATGGCTCCTTCAACTTAAGGCACATCATCCACAAGTGATTCAAGTGTTATTCCTCATTAAAGCTATACACCAAAATATCATGAAAAAATACAATAAAATACTTACTAATTAAGTTTTTCAAGACATTATGCATCAATCTCATGACTATAGCAGGTGCATTTGTAAGCCCAAATGGCATCACTAGCCACTCGAAAAATCCATTTAGTGTTTGAAAGCTATCTTCTAGTCATCACTAGGCTTGATTTTAATTTGATGGTAACCACTCTTCAAGTCAATTTTTCTAAAAATCTCTACATTGGTAATGACATCAAGGATATCATTCATCCTTGAAATAGGAAACTTGTACCTCAATATTATTCTATTCACTACATTGTAATCAATGCATATCCTTCATTCATCATTGTCCTTCTTTAGCACTAGCATTGCTAGAACTACACAAGGTGAAATGAATTTCTTCATGAAGCCATTTTTTTGTAACTCCTCTACTTGCCTTTGTAATTTAGCCTTTTGATTTGGTTCCATTTGTTAAGCTCTCTTGTTTGGAATGGTAGCACTAGGAATGAAGTTAATTTAATACTGTGCATTCCTCATTGGTGGTAGTCCATCTAATTTCCCCTTAAACACCTTGGAAAAGTTCTCCTTCAATCCTAGCACACCTATAGGAAGTTCAACCACCACATCATCATGGTTAGTAGCAATTTTTGTCATAACAACAAAATCAAAAGTAGTTTCATCATGTTCCTTAATATATTCCCTCTTTCTTAGAAGGATTAAGGAAAGCATTAAGTGAGTTTTGTTGCCTCGCTTGTTGATCTATCATAAGAATCAAATCATGGATTCCATCAAGTTTAGTAAGACTCCATACATTTCTTACCCCTTCAAACTAAGCAGCATTTTTAAAATTCCAAGGTTTACTAAGAATTAGATTAGCATAATCTATTAAAAGCACAACACATTTCACAACATCATGAAAACTTCTAATGTTAAATTTCAAAGTACATTGTTCCCTTACCTTTTGGAAAAAACCTTTTGATAACCAATTCATCTTAGAGGGTTTTGGATGAGGATTAGTTACTAAACCCAATCTAGCAACTACCCTAGAAGAAATAACATTTTCTTAGGCTCTTTCATAAATCAAAACATAAATCCATTTCCTAGTAAGCAAACAACTAGTTCCAATTCGAAACAACAATTTCCTATTAGGATGATCTCCTCTATTTACATTCACTATGAATGCACAAGAATTTAATTTTTAAACATCCTCAATTTTTGGAGCATTAGAATTACCTCTCTGATGTCTCATCAACCTCCATGATTTTCACATCTTTACCCTTGACTACCTTGTAAAGAAGACATTTCCATTACTTGTGTTCCCATTCTCCACATTTAAAGCATTATAGTTTTGATGAGTTACTACCTTGATCCTTGCCTCCCTTGCCTTGATCCTTCTTGGCTTTTCCCTTCTTAGCAATTCTTTTATTCTTCTTATGTTGGTAACCCTCATCTTTAGATTTGGACTTGGATACTTTATTAGATACATATCCCTTCTACTTCCCCTTGCAAGTTTATTTTCTCCTATTTCCAAATCCACCTAATTTCTTCTTAGCCTTGAGTTCCAAATCATAAGTCTCATCAAGGTTTTGTGGCTCATAAAAGGATCACTCTTGCTAGTATATCATTTTGAGACCTCATAAAAAGATTGAAGCTTGTTCATACTCCTTCCAGTTTACCTTAGCTAGATGGAATAGATCATAAAATTTGATGTAGAATTCTTTGGCATTCTTATCACCTTGCCTTAGGAATTTCAAATTCATAATGGTTTCTTACATTTGATGAGACTATTCTAATTTTCTTTTCAAAATTTATTTTATTAGATCTTAATCTTTGACAGGTTTCTCATTTCATCTTTCATAATCATGAGACTCCTTTTCCTACTAAGTAGAAGCCATACCTTCTAATGTTGATTCAATGATAGGTACCCTCAAGTTATTCAGTAGCTCTTCCAATTGAAAATTCTTGTTAAGTATCTTTAACCAACTTGCAAAAGCATTGCTACCATTTATACCATTAAAAGTCTTTAAATCTACATATGGAAGTCTTGAAGCATTTTTGAATGCTCTAGTAAGCCTTGCTTCATCTTTTTCATTACTCTTGATTTAAGAAGAATTAAATTCTAGTGGAGCCCTTGGAGTTCTCATATAAGAAATAGGATTCTATCTAGTTGGAACCCTTGGATAATGCTTTCCTACACTTTTATAGGTGGATTGACCTTTCTCTTCATCCACTCCATCTCCACTTCATTTTGAAACTTATTCACATGAATTTACATGCTCTTCACCTACACGGTACTAGATATGAGGAAGATTGACATTTCTATCTACCTTTGTGTTGATTTCATATAATTGAGAAATAATAATTTAGAAGGTGGAATTCATTTTCTCCATGTCTTAATTTAGATCTTACACCTATTTTTTCTTGGATGCCATCTAAAATTGACAAAATTTGCCACCAAAATCTAGGCAACAATAAAACTAGGCTTTGATACCAATAACATTGGAGTAGGTGTACTCCAAAAATTAAATCAACTTCAGCACACTAAATCCAAACATTATTCAAAGAAAAAACGTTTTGCTAAAAAATAAGAAAACTAGCTACCTTCAATTAATTTATAAGAAGATTACAATAGGATTCACACAACCCACAACATTCAAAACCAATCACACATGATTGATATTATAGAGCATGAGGCTCTACAACCACATAATGGATGTTCTCAATGCAAGACACAACCAATAGAAATCTCTCCCACAATCTAGGGCTAAGGTCCCAACTCATAAGCAAGACACAAGATAATAGAACACATAGACCAACACACACAGAAGCTGATCTTGGAGCTGCAATCATCAATTGTAGTTATCCAATGTTCTTATTCACTCTCTTTTGCTTAGCTCTTCACTCTCAAAAACATTTTATCTTACTCATGCTCCCATTAACAATGATGAATACATCATAATTATAGAAATTTGAAATCCTAGGAATCTTTCTATTTACCTTCCTAGATGTTTCCCATAATGATTTGTAGTCTTTCAAATATTTCCCCATTGAAACTGCCACATTGAAGCTTTTTGCATGCTGTCAAAGGACATCTCTAACTTTGCTAGGACATCAACTATGAAAACCTAGCTCTTAGATGGGACATCTACTATTTTTCTGGGACATCCCATCTATTCATGGGATGTCCCATTTGGTCCTGGGATGTTCCAATTTTTGGTAGGACATCTTTACTAGGATGTCCCACTTTTTGGTGAGATGTCTCACTTGTAGGTACCAAATACAAAAATGCTCATTTTGAAGCTTGGAATCTTTGGATGTCTTCAAAAAAGTCCCCATAGACCTAGGAACCCCTTAGACTTATCAAAATGAGTCCAAAACATCCTAAAACATGCCAAAACATCCAAGAATCATCATTAACAAAATCAACACAAGACGACATACAAGAAAAGGGCACAGTCATCTTGCTCTTCTTCAAGCACAAAAACTACTAAAAAAACTTATAGGACAAAGCACAAGTGAATCAGAAGAGCTGTTTCTACACCAAAGACTAAAGAAGACATTGAGAAAATGATCAAAAATTATTTAAAGAAACTAAAAATAAATAAAGATCTAGATCTTCATAGAGGAGAATGGTAAAAAAGAACTCATGCAACTAACTCCATTTTGTTGGGATAAGGTTACAATGATGATGATGATATGTAAATTTTTTTTATGTATTTAAGTATTATGCACTAGAATTTATCATCACCCTAGCCTTGTCTTAAAATAATAGAGGCAACTTAATATGAATTCATAATGTAGCTTGTAAAGAAAATATTATATCTCACTATAAACCATTAAAATTAAATGTATAATAATGAGGTATTAGCTTAATGATAAAGCTCTTGATTTAGAAAATTCAAGTTATAGGCTTGATTCTAGTTGGTAATGCTATAAAGTTACACTTATGTTTTATATTGTCTATATGTCTATGAGATAAATATAATAATCTACTTCTAGTTTAGCAATAAAGTGTTAGCCTAGTAGTTAGACTCTTGATTAAGTAGCTCCAAGTTATAGGTTTGATTCTTGTAGATGATGTTGAGTTATAAAGTTTTATTTGACTATATATCTTGCAGTGTACCTATACTTTAATTATTTTAGGTTCTAACACATATTAGCACATCCTCCCCTTCATTCAAAAGAGAAAAAAGTATAACTTACAAGATGCAAGTCACAAGTCTTAACTGATGAGTTAATAATGAGATGTTAGGCTAATAGTAAGACTCTTGATTTAGAAACTTCAAATTATGGATGTAGTTCTAAATGTATTATTGAGTTACAAATTTCTACTTAACATTTATAGAAGTTTCATTATTAAGTTCCACTAGGTGTATATATTTCTCTCTCTTTTTCTAAATATACAAATAAATATATTTTCTTTTATTTTCTTTTCATTTTATAGGAATATTTTTTTTACTACACTTCTATTTCCTTTATTTTATAAAACCACTATATATATATTTTCTAAAATATAATGTTGCTAATTTCAATTACACTTAAAGAAGACACATTTATGTTGTACATATGCTTTATGAAAGTTTTTTTTTAGCTATCCATCTTATGGTTCTACATAGTAGAAAAACAAAAAAAGTTTTCAATTCTAATACATCCATCACTTGTCTGATCTCTCCCATTGAAGAAAGAAGTATTCGATCTAAGACATTTGATAACTATTTGAGTTTCAATGATATCTTCACAATGCACAAACAAGAATATATTTGTTATGTCATTTCATAACAATTTTAGCAAAAAGTAAAGTAAATTTTTCTCATGTAGGATTTTTAATTTTTTGGGATTGATTTTTTTATAAACCTAATCTTTAGGGAGGTTACACATGATTGCAATTGTAATTTTGTAAATATATCTTTATTATTGTCATTTCCTAAAATATGTAACATTTATTAATAAAGTGTAAAACATTTGGTAATGAAATAATAATGTAAACATATTTCATTTCTTAATAATTATTTGATAAGGTTCCAAATATAGGCCTTTATCATGGCATCCTAGTAGGTTATGAAAATGTTCAAGATTTTCATGTGAGATATAAAATAGTTGAATTGCTTTTAATTTGCAAATTGGATAGGATAAAAGATATTAGAGTTGGTATCATAACTTAGTTTATGAGGACCTAGAAATATTATTAGTTTATGATATGGATTTGAATGATGATATTGGCCATTACAAATTAGGTTAATTGAAATAAGAAAGCCTTATTTGAGTGAATTTTTATGTTTATATGTGTGAATGTTTTCAAATATATGAATCCTAAATTTCCTATAATAGTACTTTTTATTAGCTAATGATGAATAAAATAGTTTTGTTTCATAGTTTAGCTTTAAGTGTGATATGGTTCCAAGGATTGATGAGCCATTCCTAAGTAATTAACCTACACATCATGTAGAAAGAAAAATCTCTTTATAACATATGCATAAATGAAAATAAAACTTGAATATATTGTAAAGAGCTTATGAATACACTATTAATAAGGATTAATAAAAAAATAGGTATTCCAATCCCTAAAAGTTTTCCTACTTGATGATAGTTACAAATCATAAGGCTTTACTACCCTCACAATATTGGTGGATTGTTGAAATTAGAATTTGGTTTTGGGCAGGGGGGGGGTGTGGGTTGTGGGTATTTCACATGGTTCCCCAACTTGGGTAGTTCACACTCAAAGGGTAGATCGATAGCAAACTTCTAGAATTTTTTGCTCTCAAAATATGGTTGAAGTGTCCACACCTTATATAGTCTCCAAGCCTTGCTCCAGAGTGCTATTCTAAAACACCAACCACTCAACCCCACAAGGTTCCATTAGGCTTGGAATGTGGTTTCTAGGTTTTTTCAACTTTTATAACCTTAAGCTCCATACCAGAGTGTTGTACCATAGCACCAACAACTCAATCCTGCAAGATCCTGACAAGCTCAAGCAAGATCAACCCCATAGGATAATAAGAGAGAACAATTGGAAGGGATAAATGCAACTTAGTTTGTTGATACTTGTACATTAAGGTACAACATAATTTACAATGTAGTAATGATGATATGATGAAGATTGATGAGTGGTGAGGTACCCCTACACTCAACCATATGAATACGAGCGTGCACGTGCGATCCGGTCGAACTCCGCAGACTAAACGCCTTAACACCACAAGAAACACTTGGGGTTAATCGTTCGTTGTCTTCCCAGGCTTGCTTGTAAGTGTCACGGTGTATGGTTAAGCAAGTTTGAGGTATGTGATTTTTTTGGTATTTTTCGGTTTATCTTCTATGCTATCAGAGGAAAGGGTTGAGAAACTAAGCTAACTCTAACTAATGTCCTAAGTTTAAATTAACTAGCGTCAGCATCCGTTCCCACTTACCGGACACACCCTGAACTATGCAACTGTGGCTTACCAAACGCTAATCGTTACTGGGATCACCACACGTAACGCAAGTGCTTGAAGTGGTCATACTGAGGCACCTATTTAGCTTAAGTGTGATAAGCAGCCGATTCCTTAGCTAGCCGTACACACCCGTGGGTGCTCGTAACAAAGTCGTACTTATCACACGTTCTAAACTAGCAATGAGTAGCCGATTCCTTAACTAGCCGTACACATTGGACTACCACTGGGATTACCAAGCGCAGAATCTTGGAATACGCTACTGGGTTACCAAGCAGCCAATGCTCGTAATCAAGTCGTACTTGTGCACACTAGGAAAGAAGTAAATAAACAACAATAAATGAAACCACGTGCTGCAAGGTTTATCCAATCAAGTTCATATTTATTGCCGTACACAACTTGGGTTCAGGTTACAAGCTGCTCGAATAAAGAGTTGTTCACTCTAGGACTCATATTGCGGGCACATGGGAAAAATTCGAACTCTGGAGTGATCAATCTGCCAGAGCTTCGCTACTTCTAGCCAGGATTAGGAAATGAAGGGAGTGCCGCCTCTTATTTATAGATATGGCGGCGGGACGCGATATCATGTACATGATATTGCAGGGGAAGACGCGATATCACGTACGCGATATCGCATGGGATGCGATATCGCGGCACATGAAGGTTGCGTCTCATCATACCCCCATGACT
>MNCI01005181.1:232510-275767 GCA_015680685.1 Gnetum montanum | reverse complement strand
GAATACGAGCGTGCACGCGCGATCCGGTCGAACTCCGCAGACTGAACGCCTTAACGCCACAAGAAACACTTGGGGTTAATCGTTCGTTGTCTTCCCAGGCTTGCTTGTAAGTGTCACGGTGTATGGTTAAGCAAGTCTGAGGTATGTGATTTTTTTGGTATTTTTCGGTTTATCTTCTATGCTATCAGAGGAAAGGGTTGAGAAACTAAGCTAACTCTAACTAATGTCCTAAGTTTAAATTAACTAGCGTCAGCATCCGTTCCCACTTACCAGACACACCCTGAACTATGCAACTATGGCTTACCAAACGCTAATCGTTACTGGGATCAGCACACGTAACGCAAGTGCTTGAAGTGGTCGTACTGAGGCACCTATTTAGCTTAAGTGTGATAAGGAGTCGATTCCTTAGCTAGTCGTACACACCCGTGGGTGCTTGTAACTAAGTCGTACTTATCACACATTCTAGCCTAGCAATGAGTAGCCGATTCCTTGACTAGCCGTACACATTGGACTACCACTGGGATTACCAAGCACAGAATCCTAGAATACGCTACTGGGTTACCAAGCAGCCAATGCTCGTAATCAAGTCATACTCATGTGTTGCGACAAGCAGTTGATTCCTTGACTAGCCGTACACGTCCGTAGATGCACGTAATCAAGTCGTACTTGTGTGCACTAGGAAAGAAGTAAATAAACAATACTAAATGAAACCACGTGCTGCAAGGTTTATCCAATCAAGTTCGTCTTTATTGCCGTACACAACTTGGGTTCAGGTTACAAGCTGCTCGAATAAAGAGCCGTTCACTCTAGGACTCCTACTGCGGGCACATGGGAAAAATTCTAACTCTGGAGTGATCAATCTGCCAGAGCTTCGCTACTTCTAGCCAGGATTGGGAAATGAAAGGAGTTCCGCCTCTTATTTATAGATATGGCGGTGGGACGCGATATCGCGTATGCGATATCGCAGGGGAAGACGCGATATCGCGTATGCGATATCGCGGCACATGCAGGTTGCGTCTCATCAAAGATCAATAGAAATTACAATGATCGAATAATTTTACAATGATTACACAATGACTTACACATTTTCCAATGCATATGATGTCTACTTATAATTGCCATGGTTCTAAATCTATCTTGGAACTTGTGCAATGGCTAGACAATAGTCACTAATGGTCATGGAAGACATCTTCTTCATGCCTGAGATGTATTTTTGTATTTTACTTCAATTTTGGAAAGACATATTTATTCTAGAAAAGATGTCTTTTTGAAATCTCCATTCTAGAAGATGTGTTTGTTTGATGGAAGACATCTTTGTGGAACATGCCTTCATTTTGTGAGGACATCTTTTCCTGATGGAAGAGATCTTTTCCTAATGAAAGACATATCCTATTTCTTGAAGATGTATTTTTCTATGTCACTCCAATTCTGCCAAGATGTCTACTATTTCCTAGCGATGACTTTGTTCAAATTTTCTTATTCTTTGAATTCATCATTCCTTGTCCACATCCATGATCTTTTGCATGCTTTAATGATGACAACTTTTCATGTACAGTATCTAGTCCTTATCCACATTCTTTGGAATTGTTGCATGTTTTTTTGAGACCTTGTGGATGACCTTCTCCTTTTAACTCTAGACTAGTTTATTTCTTGTCCTCTATGTAGGATTTCCCTCAACTTGGTTTCCAATGTATATTGTCCTGCAAGTACAATAACTACACAATCATGCACACAACTGATGAGTGACAAGTATACCCTACACCCAACCATATGAATTACAAGTGTTCATGTGCAATCCGATAAAATTTTATAGACCTTAAGTTCCTAAGTACGCTGGTTCAAGGAAGTGAAATCTAATTGTGATGATCATTGTCTTCCCAATTACTCTAGTGAAGCTTAGTTGTATGGTTAAGTGTAAGCGGGGTACATGATTTTTATTATTTTATATTTTACTCACCTATGATTGATAATAAGTTGAAACTCAATTTATTAACCAATTTAGCTAATTTTATTGCTAATTAATGACTAACTATCCTAACATAAGCATCCGATCCCACTTTTTGTACACATATTGAATGCATACAACACTACTAGGTTACCAATTGTTAAGAATTGTTGGGATTACCAAGCACTACATGTTATGCTTGAAGAAGTTTTACTTATGTGTTTAATCTATTTAACTTAATTAGTTAATTGATTAAAGTCTTACTTATCTTAATTAATCAAATAATTAATAAAAGTAGTAAATGTAGAAATAAATCATTAATCTATTCCAAGTGTTGCAAGGTTTGATCATAAGGCTCATCTTTATTTTCATTCACACTGGTGTGCTTAGGTATATCAATGCTTGAATAAAGATTCATATACTTTCTAACTCTTGTTGCAAGTACTCAAAAAAAATACTCTAACTTCAAATGACAAAACTATAGGAGCTCTTTTACAACTATGAAAAGACTCCCCTAGAAACATGGTAGATGAGCTTGTAGTTGTAGACTTTATTGTAGAGTTGTGTTGATGGGGCCTCATAAATGCAACAAATACTATGTCGATAGGGCAACACCAAGTTGATGTGGCTACATTTATGGGGATCCATCGACATGACACTTTAACGCTTCATCATACCCCCATGAATAAATGAAAACTTGTCCATGAGTTCTGTTACAAAATTGTGAACGTATGGGATTATTGACTGACATTGGACATAACAAATGGACACACAATATTGACAACCAAACTAAGTGCCCAAGTGTACAGATCGACATCATTATAAAAGTTGTGATGTTTATAACACAAAAATAAACACCATGACATGATACTCAAACTAGACAGAAGATCAAATGGTCCTAGGTGGTGGAGGTTCCTAAGGTTTTGAAGGATCTTTGCTAGCTTTGGACGTGCATGATGGGTAAGGAGGCTATAGCTATTTTGTTGTGGTTGCTGCCTCCAATAGAAGGTGAAAGACATAGTAATGCCTTCATCTTCTCCTCCTTGCTCTGGGGATCATTCATAGTCCATATGACATTGTTAATGTTAGTTGGAATGGGGATATCCCATGGATAGGGCATTACTAGGAATAGGTTCTTGACATTGATGAACTAGGTAGTGGATTGTTTACATTCAACATCAAAAACCTTGATTGCATTTTGAAATTCATGGTATTCATTCATTCTTTTGGCCAAGATCTCAACAATGAATCTCTAATTAGTATATTTGCCCTTGAGAGACTCAAGTTTACCATTTTTATTTGCAAGCTTTTGCTTGGTGTTCTTGTGGTGCTTGAACTCAACCTCATACAATAAGTATGAGTTGGCCACATACTTTTATAGTTCTAATTATGAATATCTAGTAGTCAACATAGCCAATTTTGTGTATTAGAAATTAGTGTGCTCCATATATTTAGTCATCTCCTCTATCTACAACTCCTTTAGGTGAATTTCTACTTTATTATATTATTCAATCCCATCAATGATGGGCTATGATAAGTTGTATCCTCGTTGGAGTTGCTAGAGGGTCTTGTTCACCTTTGCCTTTGCCACTTGAATGTTTTTTTTTTCATTTATTTCCTTCTATAAGCTGAGCTAGTCTTTGTAGTGATCTTTGACTCTTTAAAATTTAAGTTCCTTTGATTTTTAGGTAGCTACATTTATTGTAGTCTATTTGTGAAAGGCATGGACCTCGTCCATGGAGATGTTTTTGTTCTTAGTTGCCAATCTCCTTAATTCTATATTTAATCTAGCTAATTGCTCATTCTATTGATGGATAAAATCATTTAATTTTTGTTTATGCACATTAATGTTTTGTAGGTGATGATTTTCTACTATCACCTACATATTCTCCTATCGGGTCAGATTCAAGGCCTTCTAAATTTTATGATGAGTGGTCTCTACTAAGGATCAGTAGAACACCATTGTCTCCATCACATCCTCGACCCCTTTCAACTTGATGTGAAGTTGTTCAAGAGTTTCACCTGTTATTAATGCTAGGTTAAGAAATGCAGGGTTGACAATATGGGCTCTTAGTTTAGCAACCTCCGTATCCAAGTATTCATTTAGCTTCTTGGATGCTTTGAATTTCCCTTCCAAAATAATATTCTTGCCCCTTACCTCTAGCAACACCAAATGGGTTGTAGTTATACTATTTGGAAGATCAAAGACATCTAGAAGTAGTTTCCTAATTCCTACCAGTCAGTTCAATAGTTGTTCATGTTGTGTTATGCTTAGTTTACCACTTATGATTCCTATGGATGTTTGCACATTTTTAAGTGCAGTGACATCTAGTACAAACATCATAGGTGCATTAAGTGTCTCAAAAATTCTATTAGCAACCACCTTTGCTACTGTCTCTTTCCTTTGGTTCTACATCACTAGTACTATTGCCCCCTCACCATTCTCTAAGCAAACTGAAAAGGTCACAGTGTTCCTAGAGCTCTCTAGGAGTTGCTACTCTTGTGAGAGAGATTAAATTATCTCTCTAGCACTAGGATTTGACCTCACAAACAATTACATTTGTTGGGAAGAGAAAATGGATCTACCTCCCCCATCAAGCTAACTATTTGGGCCAACTCATTCAAGTGACTCATTGTGGGTTGATACATAGATGGGTCTCTACCACTCATGCTTACTTGTTGCTCTTGCTCACCCAAGAGCCATTCTTGGTACTCATGCATTGTAGTAACATTTGACACTATTTTCTGAGTGGTAGGTGGAGGTGGTGGTTGCTTCTCCTCTTCTTAGATTTTTTTTGTAGGAGTTTTGTCCTTTATCATCTCCCCCTAATTAGCAGTTGGACCACATCAGGTAGCATCATTAGTGTAGTAGACTATTCCTCTTATTTAACATAGTTTTTTGATGAGGCATGGGAAGGGGAGTGCCCTCCTTCCACATTCATTCTTCCTAAACTACTTTTGTATTTCCAAATAGATTAGCTGCGGAAGGTTGAATAGTAATCTTTCACTTATATTAGCACATGCATGGGTAGAAAAGGTAGTGATCTTACTAGGCATCACCATGGGATTTAGGTGAAAAGCTACAATCTTGTAATGGATTCTTCTTGTTGGTGTGAGTGCACTATACTCCTTATAGTCAACACCATAGCATTGTTGAATCCATTTCTTTTTGATGCTAGGGTTTGCCTGCATTAGAGTCTCGATGAAATTCATCGTAGTTTTAGGGAACTCAAGTGCCTCTACAATGGCTTTCACTAAGTAGGAAACTAAAATTTTCTTGAACTTGACCATTGAACTGGCTTGCCTATTATTCCAAAATAGAAACATCTCTTCCATACACCACTATGTGCTAGATGTAATGATTGGCCACATGCGAGAGGTCTTTAGTTGATCCTGTACTTCTTTAGGTGCTTGCTCAAAGAAAGAGCCAAAGTTTAACTCCTGGAGCACTGTCTTCTAGACCTCCCTTGATCTACTTTGGTTTAGGAAGGCTTTTGTCAAGGTTAACTTAAGGTTTGCTTTTTGGATTAGTGTCTCATCTCAGTGGAAATGCTCTGTTGCTCCCACCTGTTCTAGAATCTAATGAATAAACTCCACTTTGGCCTCTTCCCTAAGAGGTCTTATGACATGGGTTGTAATTGGTTCTTCCTAGGGTTGTTCTTAGTTCCTTCTCATTCTTGGTCATTTTTACTTGGTTGAGATAGTCATCATTCTTATGTGTGTTTTTATTTTGGTGCCATCTATGGTCATAACACATCTGTGGATTAGTAGATACAATGTGTAATTAAAAATTTTTGGATACCGTATCTCATTAATTAGTTACACATGGCTATGGTTGGACCATGGTAGATTAATTATTTTATTGTAAGTGTTACAAAAGCTCATTGGAAAGATTTAACT
Source organism: Gnetum montanum (assembly GCA_015680685.1). NCBI lineage: Eukaryota > Viridiplantae > Streptophyta > Gnetopsida > Gnetales > Gnetaceae > Gnetum > Gnetum montanum. Next base: position 269,922 of record MNCI01005181.1, on the reverse strand, counting down.
ATCCTAATTTATTCTTTTAATGATGATTCCTTAGTTAAACCTTTGTGGGAGTTAGAAAAATGTCAAAAACATTTCTATGAAAATGGCATGTTTGTGGCCTCCATAAAATAAAAGCTTACCTCTAGGAGCTACCAAGCTAAAGAATGGAGTGATTTGGACAAATAGTGAGAAAGTTATGGGCTTTGAAAGATTTTGGTTTATGAAAATTGCAAAAAATCCTTGGGTGTTTGAGAGCAAATGTGAAATTTTCTAAGGGGAATTGTGTATATATATAGTATTTTTATGATGCATTGTCTAGGCCATGTATACAAGGCCTTGTATATGCATGGGCTCCATCAATGGGGCCTTGTTGATAGGGTCTTCAAACAAAATTTTCAAATTGAAATATTTCAAAAAATACAAAGAATTTTTGAATGAATTTGGGATCTATGGAGTTTTAGAAAAATTCAAGAATATGATAAAATCATTGAAGAGGATCTTTGAAAGATTGAATGTTCAAAATTTGATGAAGAATGTATGAATTAAAGAAAATATTTAAAGGAGCACATGGTTGGATGCAAAAAATGGATGATTGCAAAAAATTTTGATTGCAAAAATTCCTAAGGATGATATGCTTAATGAATCCAACCAAGAGATATGCAAGTGGATCCTTCCCATAGCAGACACATGCTTTGTTTGTCCTTGCATAACCTCAAATAAAGGAGTTCATGGGCCCCATTAGTGATTAATTATTTATAAAAGTTAAGAACCAAAATTGAGAAGATTCTATCAAAGAATTCAAGAATGTTAGGCAAAGACACTAATCAAGAACATGGAAATTGGTTGTGAGGTGAGTTATGGGTAGCATGGATGGATGATGGAGAAGGTGTAATGGAGTTCCAAATTGAGGTAATAAGAATCCCCTTGTGGATTTGTGATTAAATGATCTGAGAAGATCCATCCTCAGTCTAGACCAAAACCATCTGATTTTAGTGACTTCGCATCATCACTCCAAGATTGATCCATCTCCCTAAGACACAAGAGTGCTACCATAGAACAACCATCATTCCTTAAAGAGAAGAAAAGAGAAGTAGGAAATGAGAGAGGGGCTTAGTTAGAGGGGCCCTTCAGGCATGGGTAACATGTCTTTCTAGTTCCATAACGAGTGCTTGTAGCTCACTTATTTGTCTAAGGGGTGTGGTTTGAATTTCCAACATATTTTTTTATTCTTATTTTTATTTATTTATTATTTCTTTTAGAATCTTTGGATGGGAACCACACCATGCAAACACTTATTTAACTTCCTATTTATAGTTGACACAAAATGGTAAGAAATCTATGAAAAAACTCATGCACCCAAGTACGTAGAAGAGTACAAAGAGTATTGCATCCTCTTGAAGTCGCATGCTATGCAAACCTTTGAATCCTTCTTAATTCTGGAAACCACCAAGGTCACAAATTTGTTAAAAGTTTATTTAATGAAAAGGACCTCATATTTCCAAAATAAGAAAAACCATAGATTTTTACGAATGGGTGGATGTCATGGACTTACTACTTGTTCCATGGAAAAGAAACCATGTCTTAGCCATCGGTACAAAAATTTAAAAATAGAAACTAGACATTAGCAAACAAAAACATTAAGTGCAAACCAACATTAGCAATAGCTATAGGGCCACTATGTCCTATTGGTACAAAGCATGTTTATTAACAAAAATTAGAAAATCACACTAAAATAAAGGAAAAAATATATGAAAAAGTGTAAAATATTCAAGAAAAATTTAAATATACTAATGATGGTGTAAAATAGGAAAAGGTTTTAAAATAAAAAAGGTATAAAATAATAAATTTGGAAAAAACAAAAATATGCAAAACAAAAAACAGAAAAATTGAGGAGCCACATATAAGGTTAGCATGGATGACCATCTCCCCCATGGCTAGTTGGAAGAAGGAGATCCAAAAAATTAAGCATGGTTGTCCATTCATTGAGGTATTTGTTGCACTGGCTTGCTTGGGCTTGTGAAAAGGCTTTAACTATTGGATGTTAACAAAGTATTTCTTACTTGGGCTTTCAGGTTTGTATATAATCATGACCCTAGAAGGAAAGGTTTCATCAATTATATAAAGCCCTTTCCATAATGTTTGGAATTTAGTTTTTTGAGAAACATGTTTGGAGTTCCAATAGAGGACCTTATCTCCAAGTTGAAGTTTGATCTTTCTAATTCTTAGGTTATTTTAGTTTTTTTTGAATGCCTTGTGCACTTCATTCAATGATAAGGCCACTAATCAATTTTCTTCTAGCAAATTCAAGTTGATTAATCTTTCTTTTTGTGCTAGGCTAAGGTCAAGGTCCAAGTCATAGGCTATTGAAAGTATACGAAGCTTGGATTGGATAGGTAGAGTTGGTAAGTTTTCGTACACCAACTCATAGGGAGAGTATCCTATAGGAAGTTTTTATGTTGAGCAGTAGGCCCAAAGGACATCATTTAATTTTGTGCGCTAGTCACTTCTATATTTGCTAATAGTTCTTTTTAGGATCTTCATAATCTCCCTATTGGTAACTTTTGATTGATCATTGGCTTGGGGATGGTAGGATATTATTATTTTATGTTCAACCACGAAGTGTTGCATAAGATTGCAAAAGGTAGCACCTATAAAATGAGTTTCGTTATGGGAAATTAGTGCATGTGGCACCCCAAACCTATTCACAACATTTTATTGTACAAATCACAAAGCAGTGGATGACATATAGTCAATGACAGCTATTGCTTTTGCTCATTTTGTGTAGTAATAAATGACAAAGATTATATATGCCTTTCTATTTGACATGGGTGTGATGAGGCCCATGAAATCTATGTCCCATATGTCAAATGGTTCTAGTGGTTGAATTCACTATTGAGGATCCTCCATTCATGTGGTCATCCCATCATCTTGTTGGCAACGTTCATAGGATTGAACAAACTGGTGAGCATCCATATGTGAAAGGGTTCCAGTGGTTGAATCCATTACTGAGGATCCTCCATTTGTATAGTCATCCCACCATCTCATTGATATCATTCATAGGATTGGACAAATTGGTGAGCATCCTTGAAGATTGTAGACCAATAGTATCCTATCATTAGGATTTTTATGACCATGCATCTCTCTGCATAGTGGTCTCTACAAAGGCCTTCATGATCATCCTAGAGAATGCATAGTTGATCAACATTAGGTGCATACCAAAGAACTAGGCCATTGGTGAACACCTTGTAAAGGTGTCCATTGATTTCCATAAAAAATTTTCCCTAATGAAGAGACTGTTGTTTCTTCTTGTGTCCAAATCTTATGGTAGTAAGAAAATAAGTGAGGATTCCATCGTGCCATTTGGATTTTATGGACATGTTCATTAATTGCATTGGAAAAGAGGATTTTATTTGGTAATTGATCAAAGAGTGGGCTCTCCTCCTCTTTGTCATCCTATTGTAACTGAGAGAGATGGTCAGCAACCACATTCTCAGTGCCCTTTTGATCTATCATCGTAAGATCAAATTTCTACAAGATTACCAACCACTGTATGAAGTGAATGGCACTGTGGTCACTATGTATAAACACTTTATATTTGAGCATGTAGTGCCTAAACTTCTCTAGAGAATATGCCACCACCATTAGTTCTTTCTTCATTGTGGTGTAATTCAATTGTGCACCCACAATGCTTCAACTTGCACAATGGATATACTATGGATGTTTCTTGTTATTTAACTACATAACTACAACTCCTAATGAATAATTTGATGCATCTATCATGATATAAAATGGTTTGGACAAGTTAGGTGCTCATAGAATTAGAGTCTCAATGAGCTTCTACTTGATGCTATGGAATGCCTTTTCACATTTTTTGGTCTAGATCAATTGAGCATCTTTCTTTGTTAGCTTGACCAATTATTTTGCAATCTTATAGAAATTTTCTATGAATCACTGGTAGTAGCCAATCTGTCCAAGCAATGACCAAACATCTTTAATGATTTTCAATTGATAAGTTATTTCTTAGATGACCCTTATCTTTTTAGGATCCACCTTAATCCTAATGTTATAAATTTTTTGCCCTAGTAAAATGTCTTCTTGGACCATGAGATGGCTCTTCTACCAATTGAGCCACAAGTGGTTTTCAGCACATATTTTGAGTACTTGCTCAAGGTAGTCCAAGGCTTGCTTGAATGTAGCACTATAAGTGGAGAAGTCATTCATAAATACTTTTACTTTGCTCCTAATTTGCTAATGAAAGATGCTTAAGACTAGGTGTTGGAAAGCGGCAAGAGTATTACATAGACATGAAGGCATCTTTCAATATGGAAAAGTCCCCTAAGGACTCATTAATGTTGTTTTGACTTGGTTTTCTCGTGTAATCTAGATTTGGTTATAGCCACTATAACCATCCAAAATATTATAATCGCAACACCTAGATATGGTGTCCAACACCTTATCAATAAATGACAATAGAAAATGATTTTTGAATGTTTCCATGTTTAATAACCTAAATTCGATACAAGCCCACCATTTGCCATCTCTCCTTGGCACTATCACAAGTAGGCTAATCCACTCACTATCCATAATGGGGTAGATGAACCCTACCTTAAGGAGTTGCTCAATCTCTTCTTATTGTGGTTGCCTTCTTGGCTTCATGGATGGATTAGTATAAATGTAGTGCTGGCATATTTATAGATCAATTCCAATGAGTTTAGGATTTGACTAGGAAAAGTTTGTTGGCCATCTATTGATGATCATGGGTGTGACATATATTGAGGATGGAGAAATAGGTGAGGAAATAGGAGGAGGATAAGGATGAAATGTGGTATCCCTCCTAGAATGTGGAGAATGAGTTCTATAGTATTCAAGAGGATAGTAGTGATGTTAGAAAGGAGAAATATGACTAGAAGTATCACATGGAGATAGGGGTTATTGAATGTAATACCCATGTGAATTTGGTTGTTTGCAAGGGTACTATTACCTTGGTGGTCACATCCCCTATGACTATGGATGTTGCCACTACTAGTACTACTCGTATGATTGTGGTGGAGTTCCACTTGGATAATATTGTTGTTGTTGATGGAACTGCTTGGGATTACCTTAAGGATAAGGTAATCTTCTAGGTGTTTGTCTTTTTTCTGGTCATGGATTTCGATCATACACTTTGGACTTCTATAAGTGTGACACAATGGGACAACATCCCTTAGGATGTTTATGTTGGTAGATGTCACACCCATGATCATCATCTAATTCAATTTCTACAATTTCTTGAATGGTAGCAATCTTTCCCTTACTTCTTTGATTGGCACGTTCAACTTCCTTTTGCCTCCTATGGTCACAATTACTACCTTGTTATTTGAACTCTTCAGCAATTTTTAGAACATATTGAAATTTTTTATCCATAAAGTTCCATAACTGATCTACCTTAGCAAAAATTTTAGAGGTAAATTTTTGAATCGACAAGGTTTTCTAGTTTACTACCTCATCAAGTTGTTATTAATCCTCACTATCATAAAATTGGACCTCCCTCTTGAAAATGGAAGGATCTTATTTATATTCTTCTACACTTTTGCTTTTCCTCAAATCTTCTTCTTCTTTTGCTACCTACTCGATCAGCCTTTGGATAGATGGGCTCTTAACTCTAATAGCCTTTCTTGGTCATAGCTCTAAAGAGTTCTCATTTGAGAGAAAATCCCATCTATGATATGGTGAAGTTGTTCCTCCTAAAAGTAACCATGGCTAGGCCATTTGTGTAATAAGGAATAATATCTATCCATGATGGCGTTCAAGGACTCATGTATTTCTTACTTCCATCCTTGGATCTGCCTTCTTAGATTGGACACTCGAGAGTATGTTTGATACTTGTCGTTGAATAGTTCAAGAATTGTACTCTATTTATAGATTAATTCTAGCTCCAAGAACTAGTACTAGCTTTCTACTTCTTTGATGAGTATCTTGGGAAATAACTTAAGCTTTTACTAGTCATTTTCTATGTTACGTAATCATGAAAAGCCTAAAGATGGTTTTGTGGATTGAAGTTGTATCCCCCATCAAACTTGGGGATGTTGTTCATATCCAATGGCTTGATTCTACTATCTTTTGCATGCCTTATTAGAATTTTCATTGCCTTTGCAATGTTTAGCATTCTTCAAGTGGTTAGCAAAGGCTCATCTTAGCCATTACCTTGGTGCGTATGATGCTCTCTACTAATCCTTCATTCATGGTGATGGGTCTTTCTTAAATGCCCGTTCCTTAGATCTTGACTTGGTTGATGGTCCATACGATCATCTCAATCCCATTGGTCACCTCCATCATGATTACATCCCCTATAATTACATTTAGAGCTAGAAGAGGAAGATGATGATGAAGATGAAGATGAAGAAGGACTAGCATCATCAGAGTGCCTACTACCTCCTCTTCAGTGGTCTTGGCCATGATCATGATCATGCAACTTACCCACACCACTACCATGACTCTCCTCCTTGGATCCTTCTTTGTCATGCAATCCATTCTTGCTAGAGCCTGGATTATGTATCATGGACTGCAAGTTGTAGTTTTGACCTCTTTCATTAAAGTTAAAGAGAGGAGTCTCTCTATATGGAAAACTCCCACTGAAGGATTCTCCACCATATTTTTGGTACATCAGGAATGAAGAATCATTAAACCACTTTTCCTTCATAGACTTGTAATGCTACTCTAGCTATTGATCCCTTAGATGTTGTGCATTGGTGGGATGATAATCCCTGGCATTACTATCCTACACAACATATTCAACATGAAGCCCTTGGATGCCTAACTACATAAGAGTTTAGTGGAGCATCATAGGAATGGATTAATTGGGTAGAAACACAATGTTTTCCTTGATGTCTCGTCATCATAATTATTCATCTTGGTGTAGGACAAAGGTGAAATTGGGTACATACTTACTAGGATGAGCATATATTACTCTATAATGTTGGGGCATCTACTAATTAACTATGTTAGACTTGAATGGAGAATCACTCTTATGAAAAGAAGACATATTGTATTAGAAGACAAGAAATGTAATGTGCTTTCTTAGAATTATTATAGTTATTTTGATGTATGATATGACTTTAGGATTTATTCCAATAATATTAAATAGTTTTTTACTAAATCCTAGATAGTGCATGTAACAAACTAAAGGTTCCTAATAATGGCACTAATGATGAGAGGAAAGTATACCCTACATCCAATCATATGAATTACAAGCATTCAAATGTAATCCAATCAAATTCTATAGAACTTAAGTTCCTAAGAACATTAGTTCTAGGAAGTGAAATCTAACCATGATGATCGTTATCTTTCCAACTACACTTGTGAAGCTTAGTTGTATGGTTAAGTGTAATTAGGGTACATGATTTTTATTAATTTATATTTTATTCACCTAAGATTTATAATAAGTTAAAATCTAATTTATTAACCAATTTGACTAATTTGATTACTAATTAATGACTAACTATCCTAACATAAGCATTTGGTCTCACTTTTTATACACATCTTGAATGCATACAACATTGCCTGGTTACGAAGTGTTAAGCACTGCTAGGATTACCAAGCATTGCATGTTATGCTAGAAGTGGTCATACTTATATATTTAATCTATTTAACTTAATTACTTGATTGATTAAAGTCTTACTCAACTTAATCAATCATGTAATTAATGAAAACAATAAATATAGAAAAAAATCATTAATCTATTCGAAGTGCTACAAGGTTTGATCAAAAGGCTTATCTTTATTATCATTCACATTGGTGTGCTATGGTACATCAGTGTTTGAAGAAAGATTTGTACACTTTTTGACTCTAGTTGCAAGCACTTAGAAAATATATTCTAACTTCAAATGATAAAACTGTAAGAGCTATGCTACAACTATGACAAGACTCCCCCATTAATGAGTGGTGAGGTACCCCTACGCCCAACCATACGAATCATAAAGCGTTCAGGTGCGATTTGGTCAAATTTCACAGACTTTATTGTTTCTAGTGCACTAGCCCTTCAGGAAGTGAATCAAGCCTTAAGGTTAATTGTTGTCCTCCCAATTACACTTTTGGTGTATGTTGGTATGGTTAAGTGTAACTGAGGCATCTAATTTTTTATCATTTTATATTTTATATTTTGATGCTCGAAATGTAGATAAAAGGAGTTTAATTAACTAATCTAAATTACTAATTAACTAATCATTTAACTAATCCTAACAAAAGTATCCATTTTCACTTTTCGTACATGTTTGAAACCTACGTATCCACTACTCAATGACCAAATGCTACGCTACTAGGCATACCAAGTGATAACACTACTAGGTTTACTAAGCGAATACGTGTTATTCTTAAAGTAGTTGTACTCATGCATGTAATCTATCTTGCTTAATTATCTCATTAACATAATAACTAGAAAATATTTAATAACTAATTGAAATAATTTAATAACTAATTGAAAACACTAATTGAAAGAATATATCCAAAGTGCTACAAGGTTTATTAGAAAGCTCATCTTTATTACTGCATACACTGTTGTGCTTAGGTACAACAATGCTTGGACAAAGATTTGTACACTTAACGACTCCTACTATGAGCACTTAGGGAAAAAATTCTAACTTTCGAATGAAAAAAATTCAAGAGCTTTGCTACTATTGAAATTTTGATTTTCCATAAATGTGGTTCGCAAGTGCATATTTAAAGGCAATAGATAGACACTACATCAATGAGGCCTTGTCGATGTAGGATGAGCCACATCAACGGGGCCTTGTCAACATAGCCACCCAATGATGACTCATCATACCCCCACAACTGAATAAAAACTCATCCTCAAGTTTTTTTTTACAAAATTGGAAAGGTATGGGATTATTGATTAGCTTTCCTTTCAACAAAACAATCTTGACTAGACAAAAAATGGAGTGCTTGGGTGTACGGATCAACACATTACAAAAAAATGGTGGTGTTCAGGACACAAAATTGAACCCCATGATAAAACTCTTTAAAAATTGGACAACACATTCCTTGATAATGTAAAGATTATTGGAGAAGATCAAAAAGTCCTAGGTGATGATGGTTCTTGAGGCTTTGAGGGACCTTCATCAGCTTCATGCATTGGTGGTGGTTGAGGTGGCTATGGTTGTCCTGTTACTGCTGCAACTTTAGGTGGGATGTAAAAAGCATCTAGTAATGCTTTCATTTTCTCCTTCTTACTCCTAGGGTCATGCACAATCCATGTGACTTCCCCAATGTGGGTTGGAACAAGCACATCCCAATGACATAGGATCGCTGGAAGCAACTCCTTAACATTGATGAACTAGGTAGCAAACTATTTGCATTCAATGTTGAACACTCGCACTATGTTCTTCAACACTTGGTAGTCATTCATTCATCTAGCTAGGTCCTCAGCAATGGATCATTGAGCTATGAATCATCCTTTAAGGACTTCGAGTTCAATGGTAGTAGTCTCAAGCTTTTGCTTGATGTCCTTATGGTATTTGAACTCAGCCTTGTATAACATATATGAGCTAGCCACTTGTTTCTCCAATTTTGATAGTGACCATCTAGCTATGAGCATTACTAGGTTTGCATAATGGAGATTGACCAACTCCATATACTCTATCATCTCTTTGATCTACAACTCCTTTAAGTCAATCTTTGCTTTGTTGTAGGTGTCAATCACATCAAGGATGGGCTGCCATATCTCTGTTCCTTATTGGAGTTGCTAGAAGGCTTCATTCACTTTAGCCTTTTCCATCTAGATTTTCTTTTCATTAATTTCCTTTTGCAAGAAAACCTAGTCCCTATAGTGATTTTTCACTTTCTCAAACTTATAAGCTTTGTTCTTTTAGATGACAATTTTGATGATAGACTTTTGTCACAAGGTGTGTACCTCCTACATTGATAGACTATGGTTCTCCATGATCAATTTCCTTAGTTTAGTGTTGACTCTGGCAAGCTACTCCATGAATGAATTCTTGTATTTGATCTCTCTGAGCATCAACATTTCATAGGCGATGATTTTGCATGGTCAATGCTTCATTTTCTTAGCACATCTAATTCAAGTACTTTTTGATTGAGTGTGTTTCAGCTTCTATCATGGACTATTAGAAGATGACCATTACTACTTCCTCCTTAGCCTTTTGAAATCATTCTTGAAGCTGTTTGATAGCTTCATCTCTTATCATTGCCAAGCTGAGGACTGCTTATTCTACAAGTTGGGCATGAAGTTTAGCAACCTTTGCAGCCAAGCATTAATTTTTCTCTTGGGCCATTTCTAGTTGCCACTTCGAAATGATGCATCTACCCCTTGCATTTAGTAGCTTCAACTAAGTTACAATGATTTTATTTAGAAGATCAAAGATATTCAAAGTCGGTAGCCTAGTTCCTATTAGTCATTCTAGCAATTGTTCATATTGGGCTATGTCCAATTTCCTACTGACTGTGCTTATGGATGTTTGCACATCATGAAGTGTAGATACATTTGGTATAGATGCTATAAATTAATTTAGTGCTTCATTTACATGATCAGCTACCACTTCTATTGCTATCTCCTACTCTTGGTGCTGCATCACCAAGATAGTTTCCTCTTCACCTTCCTCCAACCTTACTGAGAAAGTGGTGGCATTCCCAAAGATTTCTAGAAATAGATGATGTGTTGCTAATGACACTGTCACCTATTAAGCATTGGAATTCAACCTTGAAGGTAGCTACATTCTTTGGGCAAAGAAAATGAAGCTAGCCCTCTCCATTTGGCTAACTATTTAGGCCACCTCATTAAGGTGACTCATTGTTGGCCAATACACAGATGGATCTACCCCAGTTGTTCCTACTTGCTACTCTTGTTTTCCTAAGAGCTATTCTTAGATTTGTTACAAATGCTTAAAGATTACATGGGCCTTCAGTGTTGTCTCTTGAGTGGATGGTGGTGGTGGTAGCTCCTCTTCTTGAATGATTATTGACATTTTATCTTTCATGATTTTTACCCACAAGGCCAAGGGAGCATGCCTGAGAGTGTCATTTGAATAGCGATCAATACCTACCATCTTTCAAATTTTCCTAATACGGCATGGAAAGGGTAGGATCCTCCTTCCATGTTCATTCTCCTTAAAGTGGTTATCAATCTCCAAATAAATTACCTGTGGAAGGTTAATAAGAAATTTCCTGCTTAGAGGAATGCATGCTCGAGTGGAGAAGGTAGTTTCCTTGCTTGGCCTGACCATTGGATTGAGGTGATAGGCTACAATCTTGAAATAAATTTTCTCTGCTAATGTGAGCATGTCATACTTCTTACGATTCATCCCATAGCATTATTGGGTCCACTTTCTTTTTGCCTTAGGATCACATTTTATTGATATTTCCACAAACTATGTTCTAATGTTTGGCAACCCTAGTGTTTGTGTGATAGTTTTCGCCAAATAGGACACTTGAATGTCCTTGATTTTTATAATGGACCCTAGCCTTTAGCTATTCTAGAAGAGATAGGTGTCTCCCATGCACCATTTCCGATTGGTCGTGATGGTTGGCTACATGGGGAGAGGTTTGCAATTGTGTTTTGACATCCTCTAGAGCTTTTTCCAAAAATGGCCTGAAGTTTATTTCTTGAAGAATTGATCTTTGGATTTCTTGGGCCTTGATGATGTTTAGGTAGGCTTGAGTCAAAGTAACCTCTAGCCTTGGTATAGGTCCAAGTGCTTCCCCTCATTGAGATTATTCTGTAGGCACTTTGTTTTCTAGAATCTATCAAACAGATTTCACTTTGGGCTCCTTAAGAAGGGGTCCCATTACATGGGTTGCCTCTTGTTGTTATTTGCCTTGTTCTTGCTAGCCCCTTCTAGATTTAGGTTGCTTCTCCTATGGTTTTGAGGGTTCTCCTTCTTGCATATGTTTTTGTTTAGGTGCCATCTCTAGTAAGGGCAGGATAGAAAAAAATAGAGTGATTTGAACAAATAGTTTGAAATTTATGGACTTTGGAAGGTCTTGGGCTTTGAAAAATTACAAAAATTTCCCATGTGTTATAAGAAAATTGCAAAAAATTCTAAAGTGTCTGATAGTATATATAGTATTTTTACACAGTGTTGATGAGGCTTTGTCAATGGGACCTTGTCAATGTAGTTAGCTGCAATGACAAGGCCTCGTCGATGCAGCTATTAACCATTGTTGACTTCCATTAACTTTGGTCAAAATTTTAAAATACAAGGAATTTTTCAATGAAATTGGGGTCAAAGAAAGCTTAGAAGACCACGAATAGTATGAAATCATGAGAAGAGGGTGTTGGAGTTCATAAATTTGAAAAAAAATGAAGAGAGATTAATTTAATGGATGAATGCAATGAAAGATTAAGGAGTACTGAGTAGTTTACACAATGGAAAATATGAAATATAAGGTTGTAGTGATGTCAAAGGGAAGGAACCTTAAATAATCAAGATAAAAGCTATGGAAGTGGGTCCTCGCCATAGTAGGATCATGCCCTTTCTTGGCCTTGCATAACCTCAACTAAGGAGTCCATGTGCCCCATAGTTGATTTAATGATCATGACAAGTTAAGGACCAACTTAAAAGAATTTACTCAAGAATCCCAACATGTCAGACTAGGACATAGAGCATAACATAGAACTTGACAGTGAGGTGAGTTATGGTAGCATGGATGGATGATAGAGAAGGTGGAATGGAGTTCAAAATTGAGGTAATAAGAATTCCCTTTTGGAATTGTGGTTAAAATGACCCAAGAAGTTCCATCTCCAATCTAGACAAAAGCCTCACTTTCAGTGACTTTGCATCACCACTCTAAGATTAATCTACCCATTCAAGACCTAGGAGTGTCTCCACAAGACAACTAGTGTTCCACAAAGAGGAGAGAGAAGTAGGAATTGAAAGAGAGCGCGTCCTAGTTAGAGGGGACCTTCAAGCATAGGTGTATGTCTTTTGAGTCACATAACCAGTTCTTGTAGCCCTTTTATTTGTCCAAGGGGTATGCTTTGAATTCCCATTTTTTGTTTTGTTTTATTTTTTGAAATGGAAACCACACCATTCAAGGACTTATTTGTGTCAAAGGTGTGTGCTTTGAATTCCCATCATTTTTTTTTGAATGATGGAAACCACACCATGCAATGATGTTATTTGTCTTCTTATCATTGGATGGTATGGAATGGTAAGAAGTCCACATAAAAACACACAAGCACTCAAGCAAGAATAAGAGCATAAATAATATTGAATCTCCTTGAAGTCATACCCTTTACAAACCTTTGGATCCTTCCTAATTTTGGAATTACCAAGGTCATTTATTAATTAAAAGTTTCTTTAGTGAAAAAGGAACCTCAAATTCCCAGAAAAAAGAAAACCATAGAGCTCATTGGATGGGTAGATGACATGGACTCACTACCTATTCCATGAAAAATAAACCATGCTAGAGTCATTAGACATCAAAATTCAAAAATAGAAACCAAACATTGATAATCATACATTAAGCATAAACCATCATTAGCAAATAGTAACAACAGCATTATGTCCTACGATAATAAAGCAGACTTATTAGAAAAAATGAGAAAATATCATACTTAATCAAAAGAAACAAAATAAATTAAAATATATAAGAAAGTGTAAACTAATCAAGAAAGTTTAGAGGTACTAAATATGGTTTAAAATTTAGAAAAATTTAAAAATTAGAAAATTTGTAAAATCAAAAATGTGAAANAAAATTTAAAAATTAGAAAATTTGTAAAATCAAAAATGTGAAAAAAGAGGTAGAAAAATTGGAATGCCATGGTAATGGTTAGCATGGATGGCCATCTCCCCCTTAACTGAGTTGGAAGGAGGAGATTCAAAATATAGAACATGGATGTCTAATAGTTGAGGCGGTATTTACATTAATCAATTTTGGTTTTAGGAAAGGTTTAATTTATTGGATATTGATCAACTACTTTTTATTTGGGCTATCAAGTTTGTAAATTATTATGACCCTAGAGGGAAAGGTTTGATCAATTATATAAGGTCCCTTCCACAATGTTTGAAATTTTTCCTTTTGAGGTACATGTGTGGGGTTCTAGAAGAGGACCTTATCTCCTGGTTGAAACCTTACTTTCCTAATTATAAGGTTATGGCATTGCTTATTGAATGCCTTGTTCACTTCATTCAAAGATAGGACCACTAAGCAATTTTCATCTAGCACATTTAGATTGATTAATCTTTTCTTTTGTGCTAAACTTAGGTCAAGTTTTAGGTCATAGGCCATTGAGAGTGTATAGAGCTTAGATTGAATTGGGAGCATTGGAAGTTTACTATACACTAACTCATAGGGAGAATATCCAATAGGAAGTTTCCAAGTTGATTGGTAAGCCTAGAAAGCATCATTAAATTTTTTGCTCCAATCCTTCCTATATTTGCTAATGGTTTACATTAATATTTTTGGAATCTCTTGGTTGGTTACCTTTGCTTGACCATTAGCTTGGGGGTAGTAAGGTGTTGTGAATTTATGTTCTACCCCTAAACACTGCATTAATTTTCTAAATGTGGCACCTATGAAATAAGTCCAATTATTAGAAATTAGTGAACATGGCACCCCAAACCTATTTACAATATGTTGTATAAATCTGGTAGCAGTGGATGACATGCAATCTATAACAGCTACCACTTCAGTCCATTTTGTGCAATAGTCAATTGCTACTATAATATATGCTTTCTTGTTAGACATGGGTGTGATGGAACCCATGAAGTCAACGCCCCATATGTCAAAGAGTTCTATTGGTTGAATCCACTATTGAGGACCTTCCATACGAGCATTCATCTCCTCATCACATTGATAACATTCAGAAGACATAACAAACTAGTGGACATCCTTAAAGATTATGGGCCAATAGTATCCTACTGTCAAGATTTTTATGGCTGTGCATCTCTTTGCATAGTGGCCTCTGCAAGATCCTTCATGAGCATCCTGAAGAACACATAGTTGATCTTTGTTAGGGACACACCAACAGATTAGGCCATTGGCACACACCTTGTAAAGGTGTCCATTAATTTCCATGAAGTATTTGACTTGGTGAAGAAAGTTTTGCTTTTTCCTAAAATCCAAGTCTTGTGGTATCTCTTGAGTGAGAAAATATGTGAGGATGCCATTATATCATATTACGTTTTTAAGCTTTTGTTCATTTATTTCTCTAGTAAAGAGGAGTTCATCTGGAAATTGATCAAAGAGTGGGCTCTCCTCCTCATTGTTATTCCATCTTAAGTGAGAAAGATGATTAGTGATCACATTCTTAGTCCCTTTTCAATCTACCATAGTAAGATCAAATTCTTGTAAGATCACAAGCCACCATATAACATGAGTGCTCACTGTCGGCTTATTTATAAAGAAGAAAATTGCACTATGGTCTATATGTAAAAATAATTTGTAACTTAGCACATAATGTCTAAAATTTTCTAGTGCATACACCACTACCATTAATTCCTTTTCTATGGTGGTATAATTTAACTGTGCTCCCACAATGCTTTGACTCACGTAGTGGATATAATATGGATGTTACCTATCATACATTTTCATGAGCACTACTTCCAAAGCATATTTAGATGCATTTTTCATGATATGGAATGGTTTAGACCAATCTGGTGCTTGTAGGATTGATGTTTCTATGAATTTCTCTCTTAATTATTGAAATGCAATTTCACATTTCTTGGTTGAAATGAAAGGTGCATATTTCTTTGTAAGTTCTATCAATGGATTTGCAACCTTAGAGAAATTTTCAGTAAAGCTCCAGTAGTAACTAGTGTGTCCAAGGAATGACTAAACATTTTAATGATCTTTGGTTGGCATGTTATTCTTTGGATGATCTTTATCTTTTCTGGGTCTACTTCAATCCCTTTCTGCAAAATTCAATGCCCTAGCACAATGCCATCTTGGACCATGAAATGGTTGTTTTTCCAATTGAGCCATAGGTTTGTCTCAACACATC
The DNA here is from genome assembly GCA_015680685.1 of Gnetum montanum. Taxonomy (NCBI): domain Eukaryota; kingdom Viridiplantae; phylum Streptophyta; class Gnetopsida; order Gnetales; family Gnetaceae; genus Gnetum; species Gnetum montanum. Next base: position 254,006 of record MNCI01005181.1, on the reverse strand, counting down.
TCTTTAGTACTTGCTCAAGTTAGTTCAAGGCTTGCTCAAAGGTAGCTCCATAGGCGGAGAAGTCATCCGTGAAAACTTCAATACCACTACCAATTTATTATTGAAAGATACTAAAGACCAAGTGTTGAAATGTTGTGGGGGCATTGCATAGGCCAAACGACATCTTACAGTATGCAAAAGTCCCCCAGGGACTCGTGAATGTTGTCTTGGCCTGGTCTTCTAGTGTAATTTGGATTTGGTTATAGCCACTATAATAATCCAAGAAACTATAATAACAATTCTTGGATATGGTTTCTAATATTTGATCCACAAATGGCAAAGGAAAGTGATCCTTAAATGTTGCCATATTAAATAATCTAAAGTCAATGCAAACTTTTCATTTACCATCATTCTTTGGTACAATTACTGGTGGGCTAACCTACTCAATATCTATGATTGGATAGATAAACCTTGCCTTGAGGAGTTGCTCCATCTCCTTCTTAATAATTTACTTTAATTTGGGGTTTAGTCACTTTTGTGGCTACCTTCAGTATAGATGTGGTGTTGGCATATCCTTGGATCAATTATTGTTAGCTCTAGATATGAACAAGTGAAGGGTATTGACTATTTATTCATCACTTTCAAAAACCTTTCTTTTTTTTAGGAGCAAGTTTGGCATTAATGATGATTGATTTACGATTCTTTAAAAATGCATACTCCATTTCGACTGGTAAATTTTTTAGTTCTAAGGGCTCCTGCTTGAAGTGATTAGGGAACTCCAAGTCTCCCCAATAGTTATCATCATCTTCATTAGAGATTTTGGAATGAACTTATTCTATTTTGTCCATGCCTTCTACATATGCACAAGTTAAGCTCATAGTTGGCTCCATGCATATTATGTTGCTATCTGAATCAACTATTAGCCATTGGGTGCCCTCCTGCTTTGTGGTTGCCATGTATAGAGACCTCTAAATGTTAATTTCTTATGCGCACTGATTGCATGCTTTATTGTATGTACTTTTGGTTGACCAAATCTTTTGTATGCAACTGCACTTGTTATCACTATACATGATGCATGGAATATGCTACTTCTTAATTTCTAGCTCATTCTCCTTAGATATTTCAAGAGATAGGTCCCTTATACCCATTCATGCATTGACCATGCTTAACCAAGCCCTTTCCATGATGATGAAAAGTCACTTTTGTAGTTGTCCACCTTGATTACCTGAAAATGAGTAGGATAGGACCACCCACAGGATGTGGTTACAATGTCCTCTACTAATCCCAAGGGAATAGTAATTGACTGATCTAGTAATTCTAAATGGATGTTGCTCTTCTTAAGAGGTGGTAGGTTTCAGACTTTGTAGATATCATGGAAGATGAGGTTAACTCTAGAACTAGAGTCAAGAAGAGCCTTGCATGGCTCTTGTCTAGCAATTTGTAGAAAGATGAGTAGACTTTCTAGATCAAATCCTTTTGTAGGAAGGTTGCTAGATTGATCCAATTAGAAATATCATGAGTTAGAATTACAGTGTAGATCCTAGGTGGCACTTGGTTTGAAGGGTGCTCAAAGGCATTTGATGCAAAGTATGAGGGTATTAAAGATGTAGGGTGATCAGTTGGAGTAGGTTATGAGGGTTGGAGAGGACTATTGGGACCGAACAAAGGTCATTTCCTTGATTGATTATCTAGACCACTTGGTTGAAAACTAGTTGTGAGTGTACAATCCTTGTAGCATTTTGTTGTTGCAGCTATGGAGAAATCTTACCTTGCATAGATGGAGTAGGCGATAATTGGGTTGAAGGTGGAGGTGTAAGTGTAGAGGGATGTTGAGGATGATAAGGACATGGATATGGGTTTTCTTTTTAAGTAGATGGTGAATGTATTCAGTGGTACTCTTGAGGGTAATAGTGATGCTAGAATGATGCATGGCTTGTTGAACTTCTAGGGGAGATGGCTTACTAAACATAGTGCTTCTATGGATTTGGTTGCCTATAAGAGTACTATTACCTTGGTGGTGGCATTCCCCACAATTATGGTTGGTATCACTGTTGATACTATTCATAACATTGTGGAGGAGTTTCACTTGGATAGTAAGCTTGTTGCTGTTGGTGGAACTACCTTGGACTACCTTGAGGGTAAGGCAATCATCTTGGAGCTTGTATACATGCTAGGAAAGGATTTAATGTGTACACTCCAAACTCTTGTAAGCATGACATCACAGGGAAATATCCCTTTGAATGTTCATATTGATAGATGTCACATTTAGTTTCATCATTAGAGTGAGATTCCACGACTTCCTCTATTGCAGCAACTTTGCCCTTACCTCTTTGGTTGACATGTTCAACTTCTTTTCATCTTCTATGATTATGATCACTATTTTGCTCTTTGGATTCTTTAACAATCTTCAAAGTGATTTAAACATTTTCATCCAAAGAGTCCCATAACTTTTTAACCTTGGCTGACATGTTAGAAATAGATTTTTGGATAGGTAAGGTCTTTCTTTTCAACACTTTATTAAGTGGTAACTCCTCCTCGTCACAAAATTGGACCTCTTATTTCTTGATGGATGGATCCCTATTATACTCTTTAGAACTCTCCCTTTTTCATAGCTCACCTTCTTCTTTTGCTACCTGCTCAATTAACCTTTGGATCTGATCAACTCTTATATCAAAAAACCTCCCTTGGGCATACATCCCAAGGTCTTCTTATTTTTGCTTTGAGCCCATCTATGATGTGGCGAAGTTGTTTCCTCTAAGAGTAACCATGGCTAGGGCACCTGTGTAAGAGTGAATAGTATTAGCCCATGGTGGCATCTAAGGGTTTGTGTATTCCTTATTTTTAACCTTTGATTTTCCTTCTCAAATTAGACACTCTAGAGTATGTTTGATATTTGTCATTGAATAGTTCTAACATGGTACTCCATCTTCACATAGATTTTGGTTCTAAGAACTGGTACCAACTTTTAGCTTCCTCACTAAATATCCTTGGGAAAATCTTGAGTTTTTGCCTCTTGTTCTCGATGTTTTGTAAGGCACAAGCATCTTGAAAAGCTTGTAGAGGTGTCTACAGATCAGAGTTGTATCCCCCCTCAAATCTTGGGATCTTGTTCATATCTAGGTGCTTGATCCGATAATCCTTTATATGACTAGTTTTGATTTTCATTACCTCCACAATGTTAAGCATCCTTCGAGTTGCTAGGAAAGGTTCATCATCATCACTACGTTGATGATGGTTTCGACCACCCCTTTGGTTTTGGTGGCCTTCGCAATCATTGTTATTTCATTGATCACCTTCATCATGGTTGTTTCGATGGTGGCTTGAATGAGAATTGTCAAATGAAGATGAATGTTTAGAATCTAATGAAGAGGATGAAGAGGAAGGTGGACCACCACTACCACCATGGTGTCTACCACCACTCTTATGCTTTTTATGATTACCATTATTAGATCCCTTATTATTGTTATGTTCACTCAAGTTCCTACCTTGGCTATCACTATTTCTTGAACCTAGTTTATTAATAGTTTATCGTAGGATCAAGTTCACACACTTACCATCAGTAATAGGGGGTGGAGAATCTTCATGTTGAGAACCTTCCAAGGGAGGATCCACATTGTTCTCTTGATCTAGTAGGAATAAGGAAATAGTATAATGTTCTCTTTTTGTGGCTTCATGGAGTCTCTCCTGACATTTATCTCACTTACATTATGTTTCAGTGGGATAATAGTTCCATGTGTCATATCCATCCACAATGTACTCTTTGTGAAGATCTGCTACGCCCAACCTCTTAAGGGTTTTAAATAGTATTATGGGCATAGGTCTATCAAGGGGCAAAATGATGTTGGAATCCATATAACACCATCACATCTATTCATCTTGATGTAGGATGAAGGTGAGAATTGACACAAACTCATCTAGATGAGTGTATACCACCTTGCATTCCTATGAGATCAATGATTTAGTATCTTTAGGCTTATGAAAAGAAGAAGAAATTTTATAAGACAAAATTAAATTGTTAGTGTGCTTTTATAATTTATGTATAGTGGGAATGTTATTGAACTTTAGGTTTGTACAATGATATTAGTGGTATCCACTTAGACCTAAATAGTGCACATTCCATAAAGAAAGTCCTTGGAAACAACACCAATGATGAGTGGTGAGGTACCCCTATGCCCAGCTATACAAATCACAAAGTATTCGTGCATGATTTAGTCAAATTCCATGGACTTTATATTGTTTCTAATGCACTAGCCCTTTAGGAAGTGAATCAAGCCTTAAGATCAATTGTTGTCCTCCCAATTACACTTGTGATGTATGTTGGTATGGTTAAGTGTAACTAAGGCATCCAATTTTTTATCATTTTGTATTTTATGTTTTGGTGCTTGAAATGTAGATAAGAGGAGTTTAATTAACTAATCTAAATTAATAATTAACTAATTATTTAACTAATCCTAACAGAAGTATCCATTCCCACTTTTTGTACATGTCATGAACCCACATATCCACTACTTGATAACCAAATACTATGCTACTAGGTGTACCAAGCGATAATGTTGTTGGGATTACCAAGTGAATACATGTTACGCTCGAAGTGGCTATACTTATGCATGTAATCTATCTCACTTAATTGTCTCATTAACATAATAACTAGAAGATATTTAATAACTAATTGAAAGCATTTAATAGATAATTAAAAACATTAAATGCATAAATAAAATAGCTAATCTATCCAATGTGCTATAAGGTTTATCAAAAAGCTCATCTTTATTGCCATACAAACTGTCATGCTTAGGTACAACAATGCTCGAATAAAGGTCCATACACTCAACGACTCCTTCTATAGGCACTTAGGAAAAAAAATTTAACTTTCAAATGGAGAAAATGCAAGAGCTTTACTACTACTGAAATCTAGATTCCCCATAAATATTGCTAGTAGGCACATATTTATAGGTGATGAATAGACACTACATCAACGAGGCCTCATCGACATAGGATAAGATGCATCAATGGGGCCTTATTAACATGGTTTATTGCATCAATGGGGCCTTGTTGATGTGGTTGACTACATTGAGAAGGCCTCATTAACCCAACCAACTAATGACAACTTATCACTCATAAAAATGATGAATGAGCATGTATTTATAGACTTTATTGTGGAGTTACGTTCATGGGGCCTCATAAATGCAACAAATTCTATGTTGATGTGGCCTCATTAACAAGGCCATGTTAATGAGGATCCATCGATGAAAAACTTTGATGCTTCATTAACAATCTTTGACTCCATTTTACTTAATTTTTTGACACACCAAAAGGTCCACAATCTCCCCATTTTTGATGATGTTCAAAACTTAAGAAAATGACTTAGTAATCATACATATATAACCATACTACTCTCCCCCTATTTGAATAGTAGCAAAAAGAATAAAGTACCCAAACTTGATACAAAATAAATATAAAAGAACAATAATTTATGGATAATATGCAAAATCATACATTATGACGTAACCCCAAAAGTATAGGGAAGCAAGAAAATCAAGCTTAAGGATTACACACATTATTTAGTACTAAGGTCCATGAAGAGGTGCCCCTAATTTGTCAAGAATTGATCCAAGCCTTCCAAGTGATATTCAAACTTAAGGAATGAAGTGAAGTATAAGCATTAAAGATCAAGTAACCTATCAATAAGTCATCAATAGTTTGCATTGCCAAATTCTTAGTTCTTCATCTCAAGGCTCAATCAAAACCATAGATACTTTGCAAAAAATGATCACGGTCTTGCTCAAAACCTTAACTATTTGCTTTACAAGAAAAATGTACTTCTTACTTTAGCTTATGCTTGAATATCCAATAGGTGGGCTGATGATACATTAAGATTTTCTCTTGTTAGTCTAAAACAAAGATCTTCAACTAATCCAAAAAAAAAGAAGACCAAAAACACATAACTTTGATGCCAATTATGAAATATAAGTAAGCTAAGAACAAGCACTCTATCTAAATGCCTCATTATGACTTGTATCTCTTAACTAGAAATTGTTGATATTAACAAAAGGATAGGAAAGTCATGAAAGAGAATATCATAGATAGGTAGCAATACAACAAACACAACACAACCATTTATCAAACACTACACATGAGGATATTTAATTTAATCAAAGAATATTTGGAACACAAATACCTCTTGAAGATCTTTTCTTACTCATTTTGAAATATATTACTATTTTAGTATTTCTTAGCTTAAGTCTCCAAAGACTTCCCCTACACTAGTGTCCTCCAAGATGAATATGAATAATGAGGAGTAGGCTCTCCCTACATATGTGCATCTTTTCTTGTGCTTTTAAGATCAATGTGCAAATATTATAAATTACAAAAAAACTATAATTGTATATCAACATTAGGCTCAACTATGGAGATCACATGTTTCAACTAGCAAGATTGATAGAAATTTTTGGAGCCTTTTCTTATCTCATAAATAGCAAAAACATATCAAAGGCTATGATCATAGAAACAAATCATCACAAGAATTTCAAATTCTGCAAGATTGAAAGAAAAGCAAGAAATTAAACTAAAATTGTTATAAGGCGAAGATCCAAGGGAAATTATTACAAGTGCTATTATAAATCTTTACAAAACCAATTATATCAATGTCATGAATGAATGTAAGAATGATCTAGACACTTATTCAATAATTTTTGATCTAGATAAGACATAGATAATTTTGGAGTTCTCAAACACTATCTATATTAACTTTCAAGAAAAGAGATAGAAACTTACCTTGAGTTACCTTGCTTGATGATAAAAAGAGAAGAATAATGAGTTTTGACATGAGGTCCCTTATCGCAAAGTACCTTATCATCCTTAGGTTCTCTTTGATTAGATTGCGTATGTGATGTTTTCATTTTTCATGTTTCTTGGGATAGAACTTTTCGTCACTTTTTGCATTATTTTTAGAACTCAACTTCCCTTCATTCTCACTTATTGGTACTTGTACAATTTCCTTACCAAAGCCTTTTTGACAGGACTAAGCATTAATCTTATTTTGATCATCATGAGTATAGTTAGGAGTTTTCTTACTACCATAATTTTTACATACAAATAAAGTATTATCCCCATGATTAAAATGATCAAAACTTACTATGCTTGAGCTAGATCTAGAATTTGCATGTGTTACTTCTTTGAAATTCTTTGGCTGATTTTCAAGAGTCTCCTCTTCTTAAACCTTGCTGCAATACTTATTAAAAGATGTTAGTGGTTGAATCTCAACTTTTATATATGATATCTCTTCTTTCATTTCACCATTAATAGCATCTAACTTGGAAAGTACTAGTTTCTTTGCCTTCCTAATCAAATGATGTAAAGAAAAAGTTCTTCTTTATACCTCTTATCACATTTACCATCTTGTTCAGCCACATTTGAGGAATTTTCATTGATAAGTGCCCTGCATATGAGATGTGAATCTTTGGAAGAATTGCATGCTTCTTCTTCACTTTGCTCACCATCATTCCAACTTGTATAAAAGTTGATCGTTTCAATTTCTCATCATGGGATCTATTCTTTGGCTATAACTTGCTATCATTTGGATCACTAGGACATTCAATGGTCATATGCCCTCTTCCTCCACAAAACCAACATTCTATAGAAGAGAAAACTAAGTTAGAAGAATTTAAAAAGTTTTTACCTCTATCTCTACCTTCAAAAAGATTGGGTCTTTACTAAGATGCTTCCTTATTTCTTATTATAAGTAATGGTTGTATTTTTCTCGAGAGAAGGGAAATCTCATCTTCGCTACCCTCATCATTCTCATATGACTCCTTTTCCTTGGAGGTAGTCTTTAGAGCAATAGGTCTTTCTTGGATTTCTCCTTCACTTATGAAATTCATTTCATAAGTAATGAGAGCACTTTGAAGCTATTCAAATTTTAGTGTTGAGGAGTTTCTAATTTCCTCCATAGTAGTGACCTTTTTTTTGAGCTCTGGTTGTAGAGTTTTGATCATTTTGATGATGACATGACTTTTGGGTAGATCATTTCTTGTTCCTCTAATAGCTACAATAAAATCATTAGCTCTAGAGAAATAATCTTTTATTTTCTCATCTTCTCTAATTTTGAGTTTATTGTACTTACTTTGTAAAACTAATAACTTTAATTACTTAATAATAGATGTTCCCTCATAAGTAGCTTCTAAAGTTTGTCAAATTTCTTTGGCCATTTAACATCTTGCTACTCTATTAAATTTAGATTTATTCAATGCACAATATAATTTTTTTTTTATTTTTGAATCAAACATAAACTTATCATTTTCTTCTTGTGTCCATTTGTTATGAGGCTTGATGATGTCGGTGGAGCTATCAACAAGTAGAGCATAGCCTTCAAGGATTGATTCCCACACTTCAAAATCCATGTATTCAGATAACCCTTGCATTCTTGCTTTCCAATAGGTGAAGTCAAATCTATTGAACATGGATGGCTTTGTGTAAGATGTCCCCTCCATTGTTCACTCTTGAAGTTATCATAATAGAGAAGAGTTCCAAGCTATGATATGACTTGAGGATTTTTGAACTTAGAAAGGGGAGGGGGATGAATAAATTCTTCTAATTAAAAATCTATAACAAAAAAGCACACACATTGAATTTAATGTGGTTCCAAAACTTGGATAGCCCACACTCAGAGGATATATTGCTAGCACACCTTTGGATATTTTTACCCTCAAAATGTGATTGAAGGATCCATTCCTTATATAGTCTTCAAGTCCCATTATGGAGTGATGTTTTGCAATTGTATCCACTTAGTTTTACAAGGTTCCATTAGGGTTGGAATGTGGTTTTCTGGATTTCACAACCTTTACAACCTTGAGCTCCACACTAGAGTGTTGTACCATAGCGCAAACAACTCAATCCCATAGGATCTTGATAAGCTCAAGAAAGATTAATCCCACAAGGCATCCATAGGGAATAATTATAAGGGATAGATGCAATTGAGTTTGTTGATCCTTGTACATTGAGGTACAACACACTTTACAATGAACAAATGATGATACAATGAAGAGCAACAGAGATTACAATGATAAAATGATTATACAATGGATTACACATTTTCCAATGCATATGATGTCTACTTATAGCTGTCATGTTTCTAAATCCATTTTGGAACTCATGCAATGGCTAGGTAATGGTCACTAACAGTTATGAAAGACATATTCTTTATGCCCAAGACATCTTTCTATATTTTCCTTTAATTTTGGAAAGACATCTTTGTTTGGGAAAGATAGCTTTATGAAATCTCCATTCTGGAAGATGTCTTTTTAAAACTTTCCTTCATTTTGTGAAGATTTCTTTGCTTGGTGGAAGAGGTCTCTACTTGATGAAAGATGTCTGCTATTTTTTAAGGATATCTTTGCTTGTGTTCAGTTCAATTTTTCCAAGACATCTATTGTTTTTGAGAGACATCTTTCTTCAACTTTCATTGTCCTTTGAATTCATCATTCCTTGTCCACATCCTTGATTTTTCACATGCTTTGATGATGAAAACTTTGCTTGTATAGTATCTAGTCCGTATCCATGTTCTTTGGAATTCTTACATGTCCATTTGAGACCTTGTGGATGTCCTTCTCATTTTTACTCTTGACCAGTTTATTTCTTGTCCTCTATGTAGGCTTTAGCTCAACTTGGTTTCCCATGTATGTTGTCCTGCAAGCACAATAACCACACAACCATGCACACAACCTGTGACTTCATTTTACTTAATGTTTTGACACATAAAAAAGGTCCACAATACTCACGTCCCTTTTTAGATGAATATTAGTTTCCTAAGAACATGCATAATGGATCCTAGGACTTTACATAAGAGTCTCAATAATCTTCATTATTCAAGGAACGTCCACACAATTAGAAAATAAGCCTTTTTTAAGTTACATTTTCTTCAATTTATAATATTTCATTTAAATCCTTATTTATTTTGACATTAAAATAATTTTTAAAAATCATCAAGTTGGTTACTATGAGCTATATGAGTTATAATCTCTCTTAGCTCCATCTTAAATGTGACCTATTATGGATTGTAGCCTCCTACACTTTGCTAAAGATTATGAAACTTGAATTGAATCATTTGTTAGTGTGAGAGTACTACAAGTCATAACATGTTAGAATAACAAAAAATTCAGTTTCGTAAGAAGACATTGTTTCAATTTTAACCTCATGTAAATCACATCCACTTCGGTAGATTGTAGCCTCTTGCATGTTACATTTTTTTCATAATACCAAGTCCTACTTGCAAATTTTTTAAAAATTAATTTTGAACTAACTATGAGCTATTGTAAGTTACAGTTATTCACTATGAGTGATTGCAAGTCACAATCACATATTGTAGCCTATCTAAGTCTACAAAAATATCCAAATTAATTTCAATCAACTCCAAAATTAGAGATAAAACTCTTTATGACTTCTACAACACATGAAATGTAGAAATTATAACTTATAAATGGGAGGTGTTCCTACACTAGCTCTTCCACCCTTTAAAAATGTGAACTATATGAACAATAGTTTAAGGTTAGTTGTGACATCCCATTCCCATATGTCATGGAAAATTTCAAATATAGGCTATATTAGACATTATGCATGACAACATAATGTGGAGAATTTCAAATATATGTAACATTCGACATTAAGTGTAAAAGGAAGAACAAACAAAATGTAGAAGGAAATAGAAAACAATGTTTTATTGATGTGAAATGGTGTATTTGGATCATGCTTTGAGTGTTCCTTGGGATATTCTCCCTTCAACATCCATCCCTTAGAGGAAATCTAACATTGCAACCATGGTTATGCCTATCATTGACCAGAAGAGATGGCCAGTCCTCTAATTGTCTTGCTTCACCTAGCACTTGTTATTTACCTTTATCAGCTTTGCAACTCCATGCTAATGAAACCTCTAATGCCTAGGTATAAATACCTTATGTTAAACCCCTAAAGGTCATCTCACACGTCCTTTCAGGTCTTAATTAAAACTCCCCTTTTGGGTCTTGTTACGATAATGATATCACTTATTATGAAGAGGCACCATCTTTGTTATCTAGTGGCATCATTTTGGAATATGGACATTACAATATACCCCCCTTAGGTTTCATTCATCCTCAAACAAGTCCAAGTTTACTATATTTTGCTATCTCAAATACTCCTTTTTATGATCCTATGCTTTAATAGTTTGATTTCTCCTTTGGGCTTGAAGTTGTCTCTTGCTAATTCTACAAACAAATATATGTGAGAATAATATATGGGAAATTAAATATTTCTTTCTTAATACTTACCCCATTTCCTAAAATAATGATAATGAGGTAAATTAAGTGTCTACCAACCACCAATCATTAGTCCTAACCAAGGTTACACAAAGTACAACTCATATATGGTTACCCAAGTGAAGGTAGGGTAAATCCTTATTCCCAAATTTCGTTACCTTAGATGATTTACTTATCAAATTAAAATATAAATTAAACAATAAAGAAAATTATGAAAATCATAAATAAAAGTAAGGTTAAGATACTTCCTAATTTTTATCAATCTTTGGAATTAATGGAAGTAGTTGTAGCTCTAACATAAGTGATATGTGATCAGATGGTCTTGTTCAGGATGGAAGGGCTTAATCTTGATTCTTCTCAACATCGTTTTTAGAAATTAACTCTAGGAACTTGGTAACTTAGAAAAATTGGACATTGTACCAAATATAATTTAGGATATCAATGAATAATGTTGTTAAATTATTTGCATTAATTGTGGTAGAGTAATTATTGAATACTAGTTCTTAATGAGTACTATCCATTAACATCATTTTTTCATGAATTTTGGGATTTTATTTATCTATTGAAGATTCAAAGTAAGTAGAGTATGCACTAGCTAATGGAATTGTATGTTGAATTAATGGGAACATGTTCTTCAAATTGGGTTCATCTTCCAAGGATTCTTTTACACATTCATATCTTAAGAATTGATAAACACTACTTTCAAATTTTGCATTGAAGTCTTCACAAAGAACTATTGGCATTGGATTGGTATGGCTTAGGAATAACTCATTCTTCAAACTTTCCTCTATTTTCTTAATTAGGTATGCCCCTTGAAATAGTTTAACATCTAAACATGTTGATTTGGTAATTAAATGTGTTAACTACACAAGCACATCTTCCTCAGAATTTGATTTTTAGTATCATTGCCAAAGCTATGTGGCTTCTCTAAAATCTTGACTATTCTTTCTTTCTATGATTTGAAGTTCTGGGATCTCAAAAATAATATCTTCTAAACTCCATTCAAATCTTTGTACTAATTCTAACTTATCTTCTTTATTAAATATTAGAAAACCATCCATGTTGTTATTTTTACAATATGATAATCTATATGGCTCGAAAGAAGAATTTCCACAAGAATGTTTTTGCTTGTAAACACCTATATATCTCATTTTTTCTAAGTCTAGTTGGAACTGGTATAGGAATTCCCATGGTACAACTTCTTGTAGGTGTAAGACATGAACATTCAAATTTTATAATTCTACTAAGATGAATGGGTATTAATACTAATGCCAATTCAATGCCCATGATGGACATAGCAAATGTTGTTTCTCAATAGCTAGGGATCTTTTAAGCATGTTGTATGTTGCAACTTTCATTCTCAATCTTGGATTCTATCTTAGATCATTATTCTTTATGGGTATCATACATCTTGTTAGAATAAGATTATAACTCTCTGTGTTATTCTGATATATGATTTAATTACAAGAGGAATTGATATACATATTCTTGACCATTCTGGTTTAGCAACTAACTTATTAACTAATTTTGAATTGGTAACACCTAGGTACGTCACCTAGATTTTTAATAACCTTTTTGCCTTCCTTAAGACACTAACTCCAATAGTGTAACTAATGACATAATAGGGTTAGAAAGATAAGACTAACTATCTACAAAGGTTTAGCATTTAATCTTATGGCTGAAGATGACCTATGAGGTTAAATGTATAAGTCTTAATGATTAAGTTGGTAGGTATGATTAGTTATGGCTTCTTAACGCTTGACTTAAGATATCATCATATTTCTAGGTACCTAGATGACAAATTTGACCTTACTATTAGGTTTGAAAGGTTGAAAAATGTTAAAAATGACATTCATATGTTAGGGATGGACATCATATGCCCAAGTTATGCTAAAATGAGTCTTTAAGGGTCTAAAGATACCATGTTAGAAAAAGCGTGAAAAATAATATTTGAAGCTCTATGGGGCTAATATGACTTCACCATTGCATTTGAAAGGTTAAAATCTATAGGAACTATCTCTTTTTCATGAAAAAGGCTTCCAAAATCAAAATTTATGTTTGGAGTCCAAAACCTTAAGGTATAGAGAATAGGGCTTCCCGAGAGGTCATCCATCTCAATACTAAGTGTGCTTACTTATAGAATTCATATTCCAATTGCTACCAATGGGATAATTTTTATTTTTGATATTTTTTTTGCATTCTTCATTTAAATTTTATGTCATCTCTCTTTTTTTCCCCTTCTTTTTCTCATCAATTTATAGAAATTTTCCAGTTGCCAATCATTGCCAAAACGACAATTTGAGGATTCTAGTGGTAGGTAGAAAAGTGTAGGGTACATGCGAGGATGGTAGAAGGTAATCATAGTGGTAAGGATGGTAGGTAGGAAAGGAGCTACATGTGAGGTGAGGAGAGCACCATAGTGCTATGAGAGTTCATGTAGTTTTGTCTATGTAGATTATTTTGGTAGTGGTGATAATGAAGAGTGGTAAAGAAGTAGACAACTACAAGGATGGTAGTGAGGTGTAAGCAAGGCATGATAGTGTGTAGTAGGAAGAGACAGTGTGATGAACAATGTAGCATGGTAGGTAGAAATTGTTAGCAACAATAAAATAGTGGTAGCTCTGTAGCACAAGGTAGTGTAGTAAGGAGGTTTGTGCAGACCCTATTATGGGATGATGCTACCCTGTAAGGGGTTGGTGACCCTAATGGATCAACATGGTTCCCCAAGTAGGGCTATGTGGTCATCATGGGCCTAAATGGCCTTTGTAGGTCCACCATGACTTCCAAATGTTTTTTTAAAAGGAGAAAAGAATGACAGTGCTAGTAGTAGTAGCGGGGGAAAAGAAGCCTAGGTAACTACCAAAGCAAGTTGAAGATGTAACCTTTGGACTACAACATTACAAGTGTGCTTGTAATACAATAAGGCATATAAATTTGTTATGTAGCTTTAGATGGCAAGATCAATTCTCAAGAAGATGCTTAATTGAGAAGACTGACCTTGTACATTGTGCAAATGAGCTTATGTACAATAAGGTTTTGCTCCTCTCACTAGCAAGCATAGATGAGGAGTAATCAAAAGACAAATCAAGTCTTCAACACCATGCAAAAATATCAAGGGAAGAGCTAGCATGATGATGCCATCAAAAAACAAGGAGATATCCACTAATACTTCATTTAGAAGATAACATAGAAGCCAAAAAACTTCAAGATCAACTTGGCAAATATAGTTGCGTAATCCTTATTGTAAATGCATGAAATGATATATAATAGTGCATGAATTAAGGGGGTCTATTAAATGATAAGTATGATGTTGTCATTGAAGGGATGATTGTGAGGATAATGCCAACATTAAATATATGGCATATAACAAAGTAAGAGGATGATAATATTAACATGTACCTATTCAAGGTACATATGAGAGAAATCCTATAAATATTATAATGTATATGATAGATGATGAAAAAGAATACTTAAAATCAAGGGATTAGTCAAAAGCTAATTTGGGAATATTGGTACATCACTTTATGTATAAATATGATTGAATGTAAATGGAAATGCGGTGCTTCACCACTTAGCACAATTTGGTTGGGGGTTTGGTTGGGGGTGTGGATCTACTTCTCATTTCTATNTTTGCCAGTACCCAAATGATCGATTCCTGAACATATTTCTGACAATGAAAAATTCCTTGCTTGTTAATTCATTCTTTATTGCCACATTATCTCTTGCAATCTTTATTCCTTGTTGTGCATCATTATTTCCACCAATAATATTATGGTCTCCCTTAGATCTCATGGTATGAAATAGCACACTTACACTCTCCCATTCTTTCAATAACATTTAAAATGAGTCTTACTATTCCATGAAATGGCCAAATGTGCCAACAATATGTGATAGGCACAATTTCAATTGGGAAACTTATTCAACCTCCTTTCTAAGTTCTTGATTCACAAATGATATCAGAGCTTGGTACTCTTACATTTGGCTTCAAATTTTAAAGAGTGGACTATAGAGGAAACATCCTACACAAAACCACCATGTTTGATAGGTTCAATTTTTCCTATTGGAAGGTAAGGAGGCAAGGCTTCTTTGAGTTAATGAAGTTTGAGGTATGGGAGTCCATCCTTGAAAGTTACACAATACCTGTTGATAGTGCATCAAAAGCCCTCAAGCCATGGAGCAAGTGGACACTGGAAGAAAGAGATAAGTTTATGTATGATTCTAAAGCAAAAAATTATTTATATTATGCATTAAATAAGTCTAAATTTAATAGAATATCTAGATGTAGAATTGTCAAAGAAATTTGAGAAATCATAGAAGCTATCTATGAGTGCACATCCATAGTTAAACAATCAACACTCTTGGTTTTGTAACGTGAGTATGAAAAACTCAAAATGAGGAAAGGAGAAAAGGTAAAATATTATTTTTCTAGGACAAATGATCTAGTTGTAGCAATTAGGGGTATAGGTAAGGACTTACCTAAAAGTGATGTAATCATTAAAATGATTAGAACACTAAAACATGAATTTAGACCTAAGGTTATAGCTATGGAAGAGATTAGATATTTTTAGTCTTCAAATTTGAAGTGCTCCAAAGTGCTCTTATTGCTTATAAAATGAATCTCATAAGTGAAGGAGCAATAAAAGAAAATCCCATCACCTTAAAATCAACATCAAAAGAGAAGGACCAAGATGAACAAGAAATGAATAATAAGGAAGAAATAAAACTTCTATCAAGAAGAATTCAAAGGCTTCTAGGAAAAAAGGGTAAGAGCTTTAATCAACAAGGACCTAACCCATCCAACTCCAAAGGTAAGGAAAGAGGTTAAAAATTTTCAAATTCTAATTTTAATGCTTTTTCAATAGAATGTTGGGTATGTGTTGGAAGAGGGTATGTGGCCTCTAAATATCCTAGCAATGAAAGGTTACAACAAAAGGATAAGAATGACATGAATATGAAAAAGGCCAACTTATACACAAGCTAGGATGATAAGGATCAGACCGAAGAAGAGGTTGATGACACCATGAAAGATTATTAGCTCATATGTATGGCCCTTACAAATTGAGGTTCATTAAAAATTTTTGATGAATCAAGAGGTAATTATGATGAAAGGTATAGTGAATCACGTGAAGAAATTATTATCCTACATTATTTACTTAAAAAGGTAAAGAAAAATATGAATAAAATTTTTTCTAAAATTCATGCCTTATTTTCCAAATTAAAAGGAGAAATCTTAGCAATAAAGGTTGAGATTCGACTACTAGCCCCATCACATGAAGAGAAATTTAGGAATACTCAAGAAGAAAGGCTCATTGAGAGTAATGAAAATTAGCGTACAAGGAAAATCTTGGAAGAATCCCCACAAAATGATACTAGTACTAGCTCAAGCATAATTAGGTTTGACAACTCTATTCATGAAGATAATAATTTATATGTCTTCAAAAATTATGGATATAAATAAGATTATTATTATCCTCATATTGAACAAAATAACATTAATGCTTGGTCTTGTCAAAAGGAACCTAGTAAGTGTATCTTGGAGGATGAAACAACTTGGAAAGAGAATGGGCTGAAAGTTGGAAAAATATTTACAAGAATGGATGATACAATAAATGATCATAGATTCTCCTATCTTGAAGAATGTGAACAAGAAGGATTTCCATACAAGATTGAATACATAAGTAAAGAAAATAGTGAAAGAAAATCAAAGGGTAAGGAGGTACTCCATGATAGATGACCTCATCTAAAACTTCACTAGTCATTCCTACATTAATGAGAAAGTAAGGTAAGTCATGATAAGTTTGTATTTCCTTTCTTATAAGTGAAAATTTGGGTTAATTTTTGAATATCATATGAATTCTTTTTATCAAAGACAACATATATCTTAATTCACAGAAAAAGAGATCAAAGTACTATGACTATCTCTCATGTTATCTCTTGAACTAATTAGTTGATTACATGTCCTTAAAAAGTTTTTTTAAAAGAAAATATAATTTTGAGAATCAAGAATGGTATCACATCCATAGATACTACTAACATGAGAACTTGGATCAAGTTTTGTAGGAAAATGATGAAGAAAAGCATAGTTGAATGATCAAGCAAGAAATTTTTATTATTCTTTATTCCTATTAATTTTTGCCTAATATTTTTGTCTTTCTATAAATCTTGTTGTATTACTCAGTATTGAATAAGAAAGATTATGAATTAGCTTTAGGTTTTGAAAATGTTAAAGAAACGATAAGCACATATGTAGGGGAAGCTTGGACCTCATGAATTATTATGAAGCATCAATACTTGGAAAATTTATGAAGATCTTCTCCAAGACATAATTATTAGGAAGGTAAAACAATGTATATTCAAAAATTGAAGGTAAAAGAGCAAAATTTTTTGATTCAATCCATAAATTTCTATTACCTAAGAGTGATAATCAATCGTGCAAGTATATGAAATTCATTTGAATATATCTCTATGATAGTACTACATCATTGACATATTATGAATATATATATGAGTACTTAATTCTCTTATTGTTAAACATTTCTTATTGAAACAAGATGAAGTACTCACACCTCTATTCTAAAATTATGAAAGCCTTATAGGAATTTTTGAAATGGATAATATACCTCAAGCTTCCCTAAGATACATGTGATCAATATGGACATCTTAGAAATTTCATTATCTCTTGATCTAAAAACTAATATATAGAAGTTGAGTATGTATGTGCTTGTTTTTATGAAAGTTCTATGGTTATGGAAATGTATTGAGAAACTTTGATGAGGTCTTACTTAGATTATGCATTATATTATTTTTAGTTTTAAGGCTCTACTCCTTTTTGATGATGTCCAAAAAGGGGAAGAATTTAACGGTGAATTTAGGTATCATATAGTTATCATATGTGATTGATCCATTACTTGTGGTGATCTTATCTTAGATATCATATGTGATTGTGATAAATGTGGTGACTTGTAATATGATTGTGAGCTATGTACATTGGTATGGATTGAGCAGCTTTAGCATCTCATGGATATATTTGAACAAATTTCATGAGCAACATTGCTATTAAATGATAATACCTTTATGGACATAGTTGATGAATATATTTGAATAGCTCAAACCTTATGATGGTATTAATGATTATCTTTATAAATTTAGAGTTCTGACGCTATGATGGTACTAATGCTCTTATTTCTAAAATTCTGACATTATGAGGTTACTAATGCTCTTGCTTCTAGGTTCTTGGTCATATATGTCCTCATTCAAAAGTTCACAAGTGTCCTAATGACTAATGAGTTGTGTGCTATATTAAGGATACAATTTTGCAATCTTTCATCATCCTTAGCTTAATTGATTTTAGGATCTACTAACCCATTTTCTTATGTTTTGAACATTACCAATAAGGGGGAGATTGTTGACCTTTTGGTATGTCAAAACCTTAAGGAAAATGGAGAGAAATATATTTTTTGTTATGGATGATGTGTTTGTAGGACATGAACAAGAACTCCACATGAGAATTGAGGACTCAAGAAAAATAAGATCCACAATGAGAAGACATAGTAAAGATTACATAGGCCAAGATGAGAGCATGGACAAAAATAATGGCTACAAACAAAATGTAGATGCTTCAATGACTAGCAAGAAGAAAAATTTATGGAAGAAAAACTTAGAAGAAAAAATCGAAAAGTTGAGGAGACATCTCCCAGAAATAGTAGATGTCTTTATCCTAGAGAAGATGTCTCATAGAAGATGTCCCATTTTTCTGTGAGACATCTCTCTCAAATTAAGGAAAATCTTAGGTAGACATCCTAAATTCAAAGAAGACATCTACACTAGCTATTAGGTAGTCATTGTATGAATTCCAAGGAGTTTTTGGAAAGTCTAAGGCTATATCAAGATACCAAATTCTTGGAAATTATGTAAGCACTATTCACATAAAATTAATCATCACCTTATCTATGCTATTTTATTATTTTTCTTCATTTTAACATCATTTTCTTGGTTGTATGTTGTATTGAGCTTCAACGACAAAGACTTATAAATTTAGTTACATTCTTTTCTTGTGTCTTTTTCTTTTTCTTATAGCCTTGTAGGATTGGTGTGCTTCTTGTGAGAAGGCATCCACATTGAGCTTGTTGGGATCTTGTAGGGTTTAATGGTTTTGCAATGTCAAAACACTTTGGAGTGGAGCTCAATTTTGTAAAGGTCGTGGGATCCTTATTACCACATTCTGAGCTTGTTGGGATATTGTTAGGTTGAGTGGTTTCGCAATGATGAAACACTCTGATGTAGAGCTCAGAGCTTATACATCGTGTGGTGCTCTTCAAACCACATTTTATTGAGAAACAAAGTTTGGAGGTGTGCATAGATTCTACCCTCTGAGTGTAGAAGTACCCAAGCTGGGGAATCACATAGAATTTGGTGTTTTTGTGTGATAGGTGCAATTTCAATTTGGAAACTTATTTAACTCTCCTTCTAAGTCCTTAATCCACATCTAATTCTTCATGGCTTGTAGGATTACATAAAAATCCTTCTTATAGATTTTATATTTTTCCCTTGATGCATTAAGATTTTCTAAAAAGAATACAATAGGTCTTTCTTATTATGATAAGACACCTCTAAGTGCTAGCACACTAGCATCCATATTCAATGATAAAATTTTGTAAAAATCTAGAATTACAAGAACTTATTTATGTGCAATATTCTCCTTCAACAAATTAAAAATCCCTTGCATTTCATTATCTAATCAAAAGAATTGATTCTTTTTTAAGAGATATATCATTGATCATAAAATGTTATTGAAATTATGGATGAACCTCTTGTAGAAGCCTACAAACCTAAGAACATATCTTTTCAATTTTTTTTGGATTTTACCACTCCTTTTAAGTCTTTGTTTTAGTTATTTTCATCTTCATTTAATTTTTAGAATTCACATGTTCCAACTATGTGATCTCTCTTTATAAAAAGTTACACTTCTATGTGTTGATCATAAAACATTTGGCACATGAGCCTTAAATAACCAACATGATTTTTCTAATTTAAGCTATAAATAATAATGTTATTAAAGAACATAATAAAAAATTTTCCAATTAATTATTTAAGCACATCAAACATGAATCTCATGAATGTGGTAAGGAAATTTGTTAAACCAAATGACATTACAAGTCATTCAAATAAATTATCCAAAATCTTGAACGTAATCTTGCATTCATCACATGATCTAATTCTAATTTGATGATATTTACTCTTTAAATCAATTTTTCTAAGTACTTCAGAATATGTCAAAGCATCAAAGATATCATCCATACTTAGAAAGAAAAAATTATACCTTATTATAACCCTATTCAGTATCCTCGAATCAATGCATATCCTTCACTCTTCACTCTCATTATTTGATAGTAGCATTTTTGAAATTTCATAAGAAGAATATACTTTCTTACATATGCATTTTCAAGGAGCTCTTCCACTTTCTTTTGTAATGTTTCCTCTAAATTTATGTCATCTAGTATGCCCCATTATTTGGAATGGTAGAAACTAAAATGAAGTTAATTTGGAGCTACAAATTTCTCATTGGTGTAAAATCATCTAACTTATTCTTAAATAGCTTAAAAAAATATTTAGAGAATCTCATAACCACCACTAAAAGTTAAAATTTCTCAACCACGGATTGATGTAGTCCAATTCATGTTCTTTCATGTAGTCTCTCTTCCCTAATTAAATCAAAGATGCAATAATTGAGGATTGATTTATCACATATTTAGTTATCATAGGAATTAATTCATGGATTTCATCTTCTCTAACCATTGACCAAATATTTTGGAATCAGCAAACTTTGTGTCATTATTAAAATTTTAAGGTCTACCAAGGATTACATTAGTACAAACAATTAGCAATATTTTACATATAACATGATCAATGAAATTAGAAATCTTGAAATTCAAGACACATTATTTTATTATATCTTGAGAGAAGTCCCTTAATAACCAATGCACCTTATAGGATCTAGGATAAGGATAATTTACTAAACCTAATCTATCAATTGATCTAGAAGAAATGTCAATCTCTTAAGCTTCTTTATCAATCAAAATATAAACCCACTTATCACTCATGAAACATTTATCTCCAGTTTTAAAGAATAATTTCCTATTAATATCATCTCTTACATTCACAATTTTCATGAATGAATTCATTTTAGTCATATCTCCTATCTTCTGAGCATTAGGATTTCCTCTTTGAGAAGC
>MNCI01005181.1:189289-232376 GCA_015680685.1 Gnetum montanum | reverse complement strand
ACCCATTTCAACTCACTTTGATATAATGCAATGATGTAAAAATTAACAAAATTTAAGGTAAAAATCCTTTACACCCTTCTCACATTACCTTAGTTACTTCAACTTCATTATTACCTCTTTTCTTTGCTTGAATTGCCTAGACTTCTATATCAAAATGTATTGCATACTGGTCATTCTCTCACTTGGACTTTATTTTGCATGAAAAATTCATAAAACTCCTTTTCCATCAAATGGAAGCCATTACTTTAAGTTTGGATTCAAAAAGTAGTACTCATCCAACTTAAAATGTTTCTTCAAGAGTTTAACTATGACTCAAATGCAAGTGAGCCATCCATATCATTGAAAGAATTCAAATTAATATAAGTAAGCCTTGATGTATTTCTAAAAGATATCACAATTTTAGCCTCATCTTCATCATCTAGCTTTGAATGCCTAGGTGAGCTTGACCTTGATGAATGATAAACTAGTAAATCCCTTTGAGATCTCTCATGAGGATTAGTATTCCTCCTTCTTGAAACTCTTTTAAAAATTATATCCTTCACTTCCATGTGTTGAATTAACAACCTTTTCTTCATCTCCTCTTTCATCTTCATATTCTCCTTCATCTTCATCAATGAATGGATCTTCAACCTTATTTCTCCTTTGAGAGTAACCTAGATTAGAATCAAGTTTAACATCTAATTACTCTAGCCTATCTATCATCATTTTGGAAGCATATTTCAAATATTTCATGTTTTTATTTAAATATTGAATATATCTCCTCTTGAATGTCATGTTTCAAAAGCAATTCAAGATATTTACCAACATCCAATTATAAATATAAGATAATCCACATCAATTCAAGGCAAAATGAGTGTAATTTCATACATCTAGACATAATCCAACCATTAAAACATCAAGAATCCATATAAATTAGACAAGAATAAATTTAAGATGGACTTCAAACATGATATTTAAGACTAAAGTATTTAAATCTATGCTTTGATATCAAAGGTAGCATGGTTTCAAGGATTAATGAGATGTTCTTGAACAGTTAACCCTTAAAACTATACATAAAAATTCTCAATTCAACCATAATTATTTTATAATGCATGTAGAAAGAGAAATAGTATTGAAAACATCTCTATAACATATGCATAAATGAAAATACAATTGAAATATAATGCAAAGAACTTGTAAACACACAAACAATAAGGAACTATAAATCATTGGACATTCCAATCACTCAAACCAAACCATTGGTCATTCCAATCAATCAAACCTTTCTTAGTTAATAAAAATTATAGAATACAAGGCTTTATAACCCTCAAAATCCTTACATTTCTTTTCAAATAAAGATTAATTACCTAAGATCATGCACAATAGCTTCTTATACTTCAAACAAGGATCTCAAAAATATTCATAACATCCAACTTGCACCCATAAAATTTGTTAAAGAGCTTCAATTAAGTCTTTTCCTTCCATTTATAACATATCATTTGAACCCCTATTTATTTTGGTGTTAAACCAATTTTTTAAAATCATTGAGCTACCTTCTATGAGCAATTGTGTTTTGCACCCATTCTTAGCCTTGTCCTTACTATGATCTACTATAGGTGATGACCTTGCATAATTTGTTAAAGATGAAAAAACCTAAATTAAACCTTTTATTACTAAGGGTGTTATTAGTCATAACATCTCATAGTTAGCTAAAAATCTATATTTTCAAGAAGACTTTATTTTTAGTGTGACCTGATATGAGTTCCATCCTCATGGGTGAAGTGTAACCATGAGTTACATCCTTCTTGTAATACAAAATCCTACTAGAAAATTTTATAAAAATTAATTTGAAACAAACTATGAGCTATTGTGAGTCACACTTGGCTTGCAATCACTCACTACAATTGACTATGTGTTGTAGTTACCATAGTAGTCTAGTCTAATATACAAAAATATACAAATGATCTTCAATTTACTTAAAACTTGAAGATTAGAGTTATTATGTATACCCATGTAGATTATCCATGCCCAGCTTAGGTGAAAATTGAAAAATAGCATCCATTAGATTCATCATACATAAAATTGTCAGTAGATTGAATAAACACACTGGAAAGCCATCAAATCATATACTACCTACATATGAAACAATAAAAAATATACATATATAAACATTACTAAGATAGTATATCACCAAGCTATCAAATAAGAAATACCATCCTAGAACATAAAAATCTAGACCTCCAACATAGAGACTACCTAATAATAAACATAATATAAATTGTATACTAATACCATAGCTCATGGATTATCTAGATAAAACCATTAGCAAATAGGTTCATCTCTTCCAAAAATCATGCATGAATAGAGATAAGGACACAAATCCAAATACAACATTATTTTTCTCTAGCCTATCGATCTCCTAAGGTCCAAAATCCATCACATATATACAAAGGGGGTTCATACAAGACTGAGTGAAAGTGTTTACACATTTTTTTTAGATGAGAAGTTTGATGCTACACTCGAGAAGAGATGTGAGGTATGTTGAGCAACATGTAATGGAACATTTCATGCATATATATCACATCATATTATGTAGTCACCACAAGATCTAAGACATCATCTGAAATGTTAAAATGATGTATCATGAGTTCAATATGTGGATTGAGAACTTAGCATGGGGGTTGAATAAGTTTCCTAATTAAAATGTTGTAACCATCAAAATCAAACACAATTTCTATGTGATTCCCCAACATGGGCAGGTTTACACTCAGAGGATAGAATCTATGTAGATCTCCAAAATTTGTTACTTCAAAAATTTGATTTGAAGAACACCATAACCTTTACAGGATTTGAGCTCTATTTCAGAGTGTTTTGTCACTGTGAAACCAATTAACACCTCAAGGTCCCAACAAATCCAAAGTATGGTTTAAAGGATTCCACAACCTTTATAAAATTGAGCTTCACACCAGAGTGCTTTGTTGCTGTAAAATCACTTAACCTCGTAAGGTCCTCACAAGCTCAACGAAGATGCTTTCCCACAAGAACCACATCAACCCCACAGGGCTATAAAGAAAGAAAGAAAAATATTAGGAAGGAAGTGTAACTTAATTTATAGAGTCCTTGCAATTAGGCTCAAACAACTAATACATACAAAAGATAACACAATGAAGGAAAAACACAAAATCTCTTTGAATAGCCTTGGATAGATTTGATAATGAACAATACTTACATATTTCCCAAGAATTCCACTTATTCTTATCCTCTTTGAGTTTTCTAAAACTCCTTAGAATTCATGCAACAACTACTAAATAGCTAGTTTAACTATTCACTTCAAGAATGAGACATATAATTATGAACAACCTTAATGTAGGAGCGGTGTATCTCCAAAAGTTGAGATGTCTATAGTAAGGTGTCTACCATGAGACATCTATCCTCCAAGAGAGGCATATGATATTTTTGTGATATGTCTACTTTACTAGATCATTT
The DNA here is from genome assembly GCA_015680685.1 of Gnetum montanum. Classification (NCBI taxonomy): domain Eukaryota; kingdom Viridiplantae; phylum Streptophyta; class Gnetopsida; order Gnetales; family Gnetaceae; genus Gnetum; species Gnetum montanum. The sequence continues at coordinate 228,911 of MNCI01005181.1, read as the reverse complement.
TGAGTCTTGATCCATCCCTTTATCATTTTGGCATCTTGGCAGTCCGTGGAGCATCTTTGTTTGGCTTGTAGACTTTGTTTCCATCCGTGCTCTTACCTTGTCCACTTAGTCTTCATTTTAACATCTCAACATAGATCTTGTTCTAATTTAGCTCTTGTTTTGAGGTCTTAGATTTCTATTTTATGTCCTTGATCATTATACTCTTTCATGGTTTTGTAAGATTACAATCACATATACATATTCTAAATTTTTCATTTTCTCTAAGATTTTGACATATCAAAATATCAACAATCTCTTCCTTTCTGGTAATATCCAAAACTTAAGAAAATGGGTTAGTACATTCCATAGTATATAAATTATATGGTAAATAGTAAAAGCATTTAAGATGTATAAACTCCAATGGTAGTAGAGGGTATTGTTGGAATCGTGATATAAAGGCTTAAGTCAATAAGTCCAAATCACATGACTCCATAAAAAAATTGATATCATTAAGAGGTCTTCATCATATGATATAGTCAAGAGGATAAAAAAATAACCTATTTCAAATGCATAAACTATTCATGCTATATATATATATGTCATTGATAATATTAAAGATAAATAACATAATACCAGTACCAAAAATTGCCCAAAGAAATCATAATCACAAACTATCCAAAATATAACATGATCACATAAATACACATGTCCATTCATACACAAATACATCTAACCACATGTCTATCCATATACTAATACAAACACAACTATTGAAATTCTCCCCCTTTCTAGACATCACCCAAAAGGAGGGACCATTAATAGTGTTTATCCACAAACCTTGGTGCCATTATTAGAGCCATCATTAGAGGTGACTGCTACATAAGAGTGTCTATATGTCTCTTCGTCTTCATCTTCACTACTAGTGCTAGAGACATGTCGCTCATCGTCATCTAAAGATGGAACTATTATAAGAGCTTTATGGAATTGTAGCTTTACTTGAAATTGAGATGATGGATGTGGATGAGATGATGCCTATTGAGAAGATGAAAAAGTATCCTTTATATGGTATGTAATATGATCAATTGGTCTTCACCGAGATGTGATCCCAAAGATGCTATCCATCACTTGGTTCTTAAATGTTTGAGAAACATCCTTATGAATATGAGAGCTAGGTCTAGGCTACATAAGATCAAGAAAATTCCCTTGGATATGTGTTGGTGGTGCATCAAGGTTCTTAGAAGTAGAGGCATTTCCTAAGTCATATGCCTAGGATGGCTCAACAACCATGGATTTCTTAGCTAGTGCTAGATAGTCCTCCTCACTATCTACCATGAGAGGAGTTGTAATCTCCTTAACTACTACCCATCTAGAGGAAGAGGTACTCTAGTTACATCCATTCTCTTATGAAGGTAAAAAAGGTTCCATCCAATCATTCCAAGAGTCCTAGCAAAAGGTTTCAACATATTCTTAAAAGCTAAGGAGAGGCCTTGGGAGGTGATGAAGCTTTCTTATTTCTTATTTTCTATAGTATAGAGCTTAGTTATGTAAGTTCTCTATGAGTGGTACTTCTTTTTTCTAAATTTTCATCGAGACTTCTTTTACCTTTCAGTAAAGGCATATTAGGAATAGGAGCTTCTCTCTAATGAATTAACAAACTAATAAGAAGAGGATGCTCATAAACTCTCTCTATAGTGTGAATTTCCAACATGTATTTATAAAGGATATGTCCAAAGTTTAATGACTAACTAGTAAGAAGACAATACAGGACAAAAGCTTGAGCTGGTAGAAAGTAATTATAACTTCCCCCTTTAACAATGATACTTTTCTAATTCTCAAAAACATTGACTAATTGAAGTGAGCATCAAAGAACTCATCATGGGAAACAAGGATTACACCACTTGAGAAAATATCAGACATAAAGTGAATGATGACCTTATGAAGTTTTGAGTTAGAAATGATGAGAATGACATTGACTACTTGGGGAGTTACCTCAATTAAAATGTCCTCAATAGTAAAGGTAAAGATCCCAATTGTAGCATTAGTGATGGCAATATTATTGTAAAATTCCCTAATAGGGATCTCCAAAACACAAAAATTCAAGGAAATGAAAGAGATCCAATTTATAGCTTGAAAAAAATACTATTAATTCCTTTTGATGACATTGTTGGAAGTATAGAGATTTTTCAAATACAATTAAAATAGAATATGTCACCTCATGTTGTGCTTCAATGGAATGAAATTGAGGTAGATAAGTATTGTTGTGCTTGAAGATTCTTTCTTTGACTTTTTTCTCTTGCATGGTAAGGTTGTAAACCTTCCAATCTTCTTGTGGGTCATGGATCTATAAGGGAAAGAATGGATTTGCATTGTGATGAAATCCTTGGTCATTTTCTCTTGGATGTGTAAGCTTGGATGAGGAAAAATGAGAAAAATGAGAAGTGTATGCTTTATATAATCATGACTATTAAGGATTTTTCTTACAAATTTAGACATCTATCCCATAATGAAAGATACTCAAATAGACATTTAACTATAGATGTAGACATCTATGAGTAACCATTTATCTATTAGATGTAGATGCTTAAGTGTAGATGTCTATAGGTGGACATCTACATTGGTAGTAAAATGACTAAAGTATAAAAAATTTTAGGGATAGCTACCATGGATTATAGTATTACAAGATGTTTTAAATAAGAAAATGAAAACATATATCTACTTACCTTGCTTACTAATGAGAGATCATGAAGTCTATGAAGATTGGGAATGAGGTTCTCCTTTTGAAGTTCCTTCTTTCTTTGTACAAGTTTCTTGTATTTCCAATGTCTAACTTTCCTTTATAAAATTGTTGGTAAGAGTTCTTTCACCTTCTTCTTTTGGGTTAATTCTCCACACCTTTTTGCTTTGCTTTCCCTTTTAATTTATCTTCCACTCCCTTTTGTCCTACAATATTTCCTTTTTGGACATCTTTGGATAAGACCAAGGAGTCTTATGATAGGACCAAGTATTCATGTGGTGATATTTTAAATTGAAATTCCATTTCTTATGCATAATTTTGTCATAATAATAGCATCTAACTTTTCTACTGTGGTTAAAATAGTCAAACCTTGGAACTACCTTTTATTTTGATGAAGTATTTATTAACACTTCTAATCTTGTTGTAGCATTTTTATTTGGATGAAGTATTTGTTAACACTTATAATCTTGTTGTAGCATTTTATTTGGATGTTGATACTGCTTCTTGTTAAAAACATCCCAATTCACTTTCATCATCTGGATTTCTTCCTTGTCCCAGGACTATGCAAAGAGATTCCTTTTCATTGATAAGTCTTTAATTTACAAGTTTTGTATCTATAAGTTATTATTCAACCTACTTATATGATAAGGTTTATTTCTTATTCTTAGTCTTGAGGTTTGAGTTTTCTTGTGAGAGATCTAAATTTTTTTATGTTGAGTAGAGATAATTCTCGATTCTTTTCTTTTAAAGCCTTCTTTAGCTTGATACAAAGACTTTCAAAGAACAAAATTTCAGTACAAAATAGGTCATATCTTTCTTCATTGGTCTCTATTATTTGATCATCATCTTCAGTTGTTCTATCATCATCTTCTGTAAGAGTCATACAAATGAGATGTGAATCTTGTGAAGTCTCTACTTCCTCTTCACTTTGATCTTCATCCCAACTAATGAAGAAGTTATTTTTGGATTCATTCTTGGATTAATATCCGTTTTGGATCTTGCTAGCACTAGGACATTCAAAGACCACACAAAGATCAATAAATTAGAAGTGGGTGGGGGAGAATGAATAAGTTTTCCAAGTTGCAAGCATAACCTTTCATATAAAACATAAGAATTACTTGGTTCCCCAACTTGGGTAGTTCACACTTGAAGGGTAGATTCCTTGCATAGCTCTAGACTTTGTTTCTTCAAAAATGTGATTTAGAGGACAACAAAACCTTTACAACATTTGAGCTCCACAAAGGAGACTTTCATTACTACAAAAACTCTCAACCCTATAAGGTCCCAACAAGCTCAAGAGTGGTTTAAAGGATTGCACAAACTATACAAAATAGAGCTCCATTCTAGACTATTTTGACATAGTAAAACAACTCAATCCTGTAGGATCTTTACAAGCTCTAAAAGAATGCCTTCTCACAAGAAGAAGAACAACCCCTCATGGCAGCAAGAAATGAAAAAGAATCATAAGGAGAGAATGTAACTAAATTTACAAATTCCTTGTACAATGAAACACAATTCCACAAAAAATCCAACAAATAATGTGGCAGTCTAGGTACACAAGTATAACAACATAAGATAGACAATTATATCTTGATGTTGATAATGCTTGAAAATTTTCCAAGAGTTTGGAGTCTACTTAGAGCCTTGAATTTTTTGAAAATGCCTTCAAATTCATGCAATCGCTATTCAATGGCTAGTGTAGATGTCTCCTTTGAGATTGGAACATCTTTCTATATTTAGCTTCAATTATAGGGAGATTTCTTCTTTGAGAATGGGATTTCTTTGAAGAGATGTCTTCCTATGATTGACTTCCTCTTAGCCAAGAGGTCTTCTATTTTTTGGAGACTGAAACATCATAGAAATTGCGAATCGGCCTAAGGTGAAGATTCACGATCTGGGCGAAAGTTTGGGACAAAAAATCCAGAAGACAGAGCAAGGAAAAGGGGCACGTAGCATCAAGTGTCCAGGTTTCTTGCAAATTTCAACCTTACTTTGTTTTCTCTCTTTATGCTACATTACGCAACATAGCGTAGTGTCACTCAGCATAACTCTGTTTAACATAGCCCGATATCAGAAAGTAACTTACTTCGGCAATTTTGACAAAGTTTAAAGTTTAAGACTTGTTGCATATTCTGCTAAGTCTTTTGTTCAGGGCTGAGTTTATGCTCCGTTACGCAGAGCAGCGTAATGAGCTTCAAGAAAAGCAAAGTCAGAGTCAAAGGAAGTGTGGCAGATTGATTTCTTCTTTTCTGCAGATTGGTCGCTTTACGCTCATTACGCTACGTAGCGTAGACAAGTGTAATTTATTGTAAAGGTGACCATTTTTACGCTCTATTCACGGTGTAAATGAGCGTAAAATAGCTTGATTTAACTACTTCTACGCTCTATTACATTCTACCATGCTATGAAGTGTAAACGAGCATAATACAGCCTAAGGTCAACTAAAGCAGTACGAGATACGCACCTGCTATCTACACGCACAATATGCTGATGAGTGTATTGTGCGTAATCATGAAGCAGCTTCAGCGAAAGTGGTTGATGGCGTTTGTTGTCATTAACCTATCTGAGAAATGGATTCTACATATGCAACCACTGCTACTATGATCACCATCGACTCAGGTGCCACATCCGTAAATCCCATCGCCACCACCAGACTAGCTTCTGGTGCAATAGGACCTTAGGGGTTCATTGAGGTTACAGGGCAAGGATCCTATATTCACCGTTGTGACTCCAGAAGAGTACAATTTCATTTGCGTTAAGATCCAGGCAAAGCTCGCTCTTAGTCGAGCTGAGATTGAAGCAAAACGAAATTTTGAGCTAATCCACAAAGGGGGCCAAGATTTCAACCCTACCGCCTATAACATTATCCCCCTGACTGAACATTATCATGAACTTCTAACCCAGCTAGTTATGGCCAGGAGTCAAACTACACGGTCCCTTCTAGAACCTCAAAACGAGGAAGAAGAGGAAGATGAATTCGCAGCCCAATCTAAACACGCGGATTCATATCATACTCTTAGTTCCCATACATACATAAATCCCCTATTTCCTCTCATTGGAGAAGCCTCCCATCTCAACTCAGTCATGACTATACAAACCCATATTCCTGTCATCCCGTAGGCCACTACGTAATCCTCAGTCTTGCAAGTACAAATACCATCTCAAAATAACATGGGGGCAGTCTCATCGCCACGTGTAATCAGTATTCCATCGGTAGTACCTACGTCTACCACACCTTATTTTATTCCCCACGTGCAACCTCATACCACACCTATAACCCACCTGGTGCAAAATTCGATGCAACCCATTGCAAGACAACAGATCGCGACCACTGTTCAATCGCAGCAATCCATTCAACAACCCAAAGATGGTCAGTGGATCCTGCCCATCTCACATAATCAATCTGTGTTGTACAGTGCGCAACCCTTAGCCGCACCTACCATGCATGTTCCACAAATAAACCCGCAATACCCTTACAATANTCCTTCCCCATTATATTTAGTAAAATGAGGCAATAGCATCCCTAGAGGCAATGACAGCATAGGAATCACTGGGATGATAGGATCATCCTGGTAGAAATCCATGATTTGTATCATATCAAAGCTAGTAGCTTTAAGGCACTTAACTTCCTCAGTGAGGGTCTAAATAAGCAAAAAGGCTTGATCCAGACTTGGTGATGAAGAATNATTTCTACCAGGATGATCCTATCATCCCAGTGATTCCTATGCTGTCATTGCCTCTAGGGATGCTATTGCCTCATTTTACTAAATATAATGGGGAAGGAGACCCTAACGCTCACCTTGTTACCTTTAGGTCTGAATCCTTGTTATTGCAGCAATGGCCTCATACAATTATCTGTGTCTTTGCAATGTCTTTGGCAGGGAAAGCTTTGGACTGGTATCGAGCGCTTCCTCGCTCTTCCATCTCAACCCTGGAAGAACTGCTAACACAATTCATGACTCACTTTAAGTACAATTTAAAGCTAGAAGTCACACTAGATCAACTTATAGGAGTGAAGCAGGATCCACTTGAATCGGTCTAGAGGTTTATACAGCGATGGAGTGCTACTTTGAATGAAATCCGTGAGCCTATCGCGGAAGCCCATCTGCTGGCTATTTTCAAAGGAGTAGTTAACGACTTCATCAATTCTAAATTGTATTACCTTGCCCCTAGCTCCTTGAGTCAGGCTTTTTCCCAAACTAAGAGCATCCAGGATGCTGCTGAGGCTAACAAAGACCCGGCGTACATGGCCTATAAAAACTCCAATAATAAGGGTAAAGACAAGGGTAAAGCAACAACAACGATAGTAGCTGCACTGGCTAAGGGTGCTAAAAACAAGAATAATAAGAAGGCACCCACAATGTCTGCCGAGACTGCAGCTAGTGCAAGCAGCACCAGTCAGGACACACCCGCCCCTGAAAAGCCCCCCTAGCCAAGGCCAAACTTCGAGCGTAAAGATCGCTCAAAATACACAGCCCTGCCTATAAAACATTTGGAACTATTGAAATAATTATTAGGGGAAGGATACATTCAGAATAAAAAGGTATCTGAAGAAGCTCTCCAGCATCATAGGCATCATTGTGAATTGCTGAAGAATCCTTCTTTAGCCCTACCTAATGAACCACCAGTTCTGAAATCTTTTAGGCTCGACCGCTTTTGTGACTATCATCAGTTGTGTGGTCATGATACTGATTACTACTAGGCGTTGAAGGATGACATTCAACGCATGATTGACGATGGTTCTCTTAAACTAGACGGTAGTAGTCCAACAAGTCCCGAAAACCAGGCATTGCATGTGTATAAAGACCCGTTAAACGCAAATAACGCACCGTACACAATCAACATGGTAAGTACGGACAATGAAGGGAAGGCACCGCCTAAACACCCTTTATTTTATGCATACCTACCAATTCGCCCCAGGGGGCAAGTTCTTCACCGGTGGTTATCGGCGTCCCGAGGCCTCCCTTTGTTATTCGGGCACCCTCTCCAGCCATAACCCGATCTCACGTTAACGATAAAGCCACGGCCATGTCGACAACCACTCCTAAGGTGCCTTTTATCCTTAGGGTACCAAGACCACCGGCTACCCCTTTTACGCAGGGGCAAGCTTCTAACCAAAACCACCAACCGCCACCAAATAAAAAAAAGAAGGAGATGCGTCAATCAATGCCACCAAAAACAACTCTACGCTAGGCTTCGCTAAGCCCAGGCCCCTGGCCTCTGTCCCTACACCTGCAACTTATGGGCAAGACAAGGGTACAGAAACACAGCCACCTCCCCTTGGTAGAAAGAAACACAATCCTCTGACTAACGCTGTCCCGCCTCAGGAGATTCGTCTCTTAGGGTGAATGGAAGAAGACAGAGGAGATAAGCAACCCAGCCGAGAACGGGACCTCCTCGACACATTTATGTAAGTCAAGTAGGCTCTGAAATAGGAGAACATGACGCTAAGCCTCTATGACTTGCTTATGACATCCCAAAAGCACCATGAGGCTATGGTTCGTATGTTGACATCCATACCAGTGGATGAAGGCTTACCAGCGGAAGAGGAAGCGATACATGCTGTCATACTTCCTCCCGCCGCTGAACAACCTAAACCAAACCCTTTGATCTTTCACGATAAATTCATCAAAGATGATCCCGAGAAAGGTCAAGTGATGATAGAACCCATGTTCGTGACCATTCGGGTTGGTCAATATCGGATCCGGAGGGTGCACGTTGACAATGATGTGAATGTCATCCCTTATCCTATAGTGGATAAGTTAGGCCTAGTTGACTAGATCAGTCCTACAACAACGTCATGCCTAAAGTCGTTCAACGGGGCATGAGTTCAAGTTAAGGGAACGGTGGATATCGAATTTGTGGCAGGGGATCAATTCCCACCAGAGGCCACATTTCTCGTTGTTGAGGAGATGTCTGGTTTCAACCTGATTCTAGGGAGGTCCTGGCTGGCCCAACTGAGGGTAGTTTCATCACCAATACACCAAGAGATACATCTCCCTTACACAGGGGGAGAGGTAGTAATACATGGTGATGAAATAACTTCTAGGACTATCAATAACATCGAAGAATAACGGGGTTCGGAGATCGAGATGCCTGAAGACCAAACCCATGTCCATATCTCTGAACAAGTCAAAATGGATGATGACAGCGTAGCCTGGGATGACTTACCATTTCAGGGAGAAGAGGACAATGTGAAAGAATCAGGCCATAAGCCTCCTCACCCTTACGCACCGCTAAACGTAAAAGCCATAAAGAAAAAATTAAGGGTTGGTGATTAATCTAAGTGGTGTTTACGCACATCGTCACATTTTCATCAGTTTTTCATTTATGCTTATCAAATTTGATTTTCAGTTTCCTTTAATATACATACATGCATTTACGCTTTCTGTCCATTACACTATTTACACTCCTCATTTTACACCATTTACGCTTCTTGACTTCTAGTCATATTAGCACAATTACACAGATATATACATTTTTATCAATTATAATCCCAGACGTACCCAGATGACCCGCAACGGCCTAAAACTAGCAGTGGCCCGCAATGGCCTAAAACTAGCAAGTTCATTCGTTTATATCTTACGCAAATGCTATACGACGGCCCGCAACGGCCTAAAACTAGCAATTCCATTCTACAATCATAATAACGCAACCTATTCAAAGTCTTTAATGATTCTGTTTACGCTTTGTATAAATAAAGACATAAAATAAAGACATAAAATTGAATAAAACCCATAAACAGAATCTCATGAGTAATCTCGCCAACATTCATATTACCATTGTTCAAATTTCATTAATAAAATCATGCGTAATCACAATTAAGCATCCCCCCTAGTACCACTGTCACCAGTATCCCTTAAGTCTTCCTTTAACCCTAACAAATTGTCATTGAGTGGGCCATCCTTTTTAGAGAGTATTCCTTCTTGAGGAGTGTCATCTTCATGGGGTTCTTGCACTAACACTAGCTCCCCAAGAGGACGGCNTGAGGAGTGTCATCTTCATGGGGTTCTTGCACTAACACTAGCTCCCCAAGAGGACGGTCTACATCATTACGCTCTTCTTCCTGAATGCGCTCCTCACCCTGTTCACCTTCTTCATCCACTCCTTGAACCTACATACAATAAATACATAAGAAAAAGCCATGATAGGATAAACCAGAAAATTTAGATTCAATAACATTCAAACTTACTCACGATGGTCCTGCATCCACAGCAAAGGGGAGTTGGTCTAAACCGACCCACAGGCGTTACATGATTTCGTCTTCGGTTAGCTCAGACCAAACTCCATCCCCCAAAATAGTTCCAGCCTTTACTTTCCCTTTCTCCATGCTAGTCCATCAGGGTGGTTTAGGGAAGAAAGTAGGGATTGTAGTCTCTTCTCTGGGAAGAGTAATTTCCCTTTCCGGGGATGCGCTTACAGTCACCTGCTCCTAGAACTTCTTGAAGGCCTTAGATGCACCAATGACGTCGAGAAACACCCGCAAGGATTGAGCTTCAACGACAGAATTTCAATAGTGCTGACGATAAGTAAGACTTTCTTGCTTATACAGATGCTTGTGATCTTTTTCTTTCTACCCCCACTCTTGGACGCTTGCACAAAAGTCCTTCCAGTCCTAGTTCTTCTGGGCCAAGAGTTCTATTTGCATCCTTTGCTTCACCAATTCCTGATTGGTTTGAACATTGTTTCTGACTATGATCCAGTAGCGAGCGTAGTCGATAATAGCCATCCCTAGTCCTCTTCACCCGTTCCTCGTGCCTGCAGGAATTCACATAACGATTTTAAGTCTCCGACCTCTTTGGTCAGAGACATCCTTTTCTTCTCTGACCTCTGCAGCTTCTTCCAGAGGTCTTCATTGACGTTTTGACTCTCCCACAAGGACCAGGTCGAGCGTAACACACATTTACACATTTTCTCATAAATTTTGTGTGGCACAACTGTGCCATCCGATGAATGCTCAATTATGTCCAGGTCAATGGGCTCCGTAGGGTCCTATCGAAGGTGAGCTCCTGATAACAAATATTATCAAATGTAAATAAACATTATAACCTTATAATAAAATAAGCATACAATAGAAGTAACATACTAGCACTAGGATCCACATGCTCAAGGCGCTCGATCATGTCACTGACAATGCCTTCCATGAAGGCAAACTTATCAGGGAATTCCCTCCACACTCTACTGACAACGGTGGGCAGGGATGCACCTTGTTCATCTGTAGCANAGGCAAACTTATCAGGGAATTCCCCCCACACTCTACTGACAACGGTGGGCAGGGATGCACCTTGTTCATCTGTAGCGTAACTAAGTCAAAATATCTAATTGTTAACAGAATTCCTAAAAAATCCTAATACACTGATTACCTATGCCTGTTACAGTGGGGAGTGCGTCAACATTTTTCCCCTCCTCTCTCTCCTCACGCACAAGGTTCTGTGTGTCACTTATTCTAACAGCCAAGGCCTTCTCTTTCAAAACTGGTGCCCCTTCCCCATGCCGTAATACCATTGCCCCTGTTTTAGGGGTCAACCGTTCCATAGGTCTCCTTGTTCATGCCACATAACACATTTAAATGATTTAGAATACCTTGAATAAAGTTGCATAATACAATAATTTCCATAACTTTCACTATGTCTTTACGCTTACCAGGCGGAGGTTTACTCCGCTGAACTCTGACTTGCATAGTTCTATCTGTGCCACCTGCTGGTTCCACAGGGGCCTTGGTTAAGCGAGGTCTTTTAAGCTGAACCGAGACATCTACTATCTCTGCAGCTAGGCGCTTTCTCTGTGATGCATCACCAGTGTAAGTGGAAAGTGCCCCAGCTACGCTGTCAGGGCCCCACATTCGAGGTGCCACCAAATCCCTAGTCGTTACAGAAAGTGACTCCCCAATTCCCTTCGAAGGATCCTGTGCCAGGGTAGTGCCGAAGATATGAGAAATTTAAGGTTTGGACAACTGGTCTCGGTCTTAGAGGACCCAGACCCCATTCCTTTGGACAACCAAAAATTCGACAAAACACCGAAGGTAAGCAATGAAGAAGGCGAAGTGCACACTGAAGCGTGACTCGAGCTTTTGGCGGAGCCTCACCATTTCAATGCGTAACCCCTCAGCAAAATAGCTTGCCCAGTCAAATTCGGTCCCCTCCTCCATCACCTCTCACATAATACGGGCCTATTCTATAGTAAAGAACCTCTCCTACAAGAGTGTTTTGGGGAAGGCTCAGGCTCGGAAGAGGGGATAAATAGTCTTGGTGACCTCTAATTCGATCTTTTCACAAGGGATCCCGTTGGCCTCCTTCTGCATCCCCAACCACTCCTCAAACTCTTCCTGACATTTGACACTTCTCCTCGATTTTTCCTCTATGGGAAGACCATCAGAGGGGACACCAAAGAGATCAGTGAATAGCTGAGCATCGATATCAAAATTTACATGCATGTGATGCACGCACGTGCAAAAACGTTCAGCTCCCTCGCTGAAGGAGTTAACTAGGTCAACATTTTGCTTGCGGGGACATCAAGGGTTACAGCCAGAAATAAATGCATCAACCTCACTTCCTGCAGCTTGGTGACCAACGCAACTGGGGCCGCCGTGTGGCTAAGCCAGCATTGTACCTCCTTTATGTTGCCATAGCGGAAAAGGAGGGTGTTCGCCTCGCGGCCAAAAATAGTGATGGTAATCTCCCGAGATTCCTTGATTGATAATACATGGTACATATCAACATAGTGAAAACACTGTTACGCAACATTTCAAAAATAAAAAAAATATAATACCCTGTAACTAATAGCAGCAGCAAAACCTTACCAGATCCAAATGGAAAAGAAAATGGAGGGAGCTTCCTTTGCACGTCCGCGAGGGTAAGGGGTAAGGGGTGGGTTCAAAGTCCATTCTGATAATTTTTGAAGGAATCAGAATAACGGGTGGGATACTCGTGAATGTCGAAAGCCATTTGCCCCATTACACTAGCATGTACGTTCTTGGTGGACGTAAACTCCTTTATTATCGTTTCGGTCCAAGACAATGTATCACCATTGCCTACTAACCCATTTTCATTGATGAAAAACCTATATCATATAACACATTACTATTCTATGCTTTGCAAATTTAGACATTAGAAGCATATTGACAATACCACCAGTAAAATAACTTACCCACCCGAATAATACACCGTGCCAGGAGGATTCTGAAAGTAGGTTGAAACATGATGAGCCATGAACAAAGTATTATACACATGATAGCAGCTAAATCTAGGCATCTCCCAGATCCAACTTAAGCACCTCAACCCTCTAGCACTAAGTTCGCGGTCTTGGGGATGCCCAGTATCAATAGCCCCATCTATCAAGAAAGCCAGGATGCCTTGCATAGAACCCACTAACAGATATTCCAAAATAGCATCGGCCACATTGCCCGATAGATGCGACCACACAATAATATTGAAGTTACGCAGCAAAAACTGCAAAAACTCCAGTGCATCCTTTTGGAACCATATAGCCTTTCCCTGCAACCGAGTCTGAGGGGGAGGAACATTAGGTACGATAGGGTTTATACAACATAAAACCCCGACTATATCCAAAACGATTAGGTTAGGTTTCAACATGATACTGTACAGAAAATAAACATATTACCATCCAGATTCCGATTGCATGCTTAAACTATAGGAAAATTCACAAAATTATGCTCTAGCCATATAGCCAAAATCGTCGAAACCCTTGTAATAGTACAAGGTCTGTCTCAGACAACGGCGATAGACGCAATACTGTTGTCTTAACCCTGGCTTCAATACGAGGTCTACAGCCTAAAAATCTAGTTTACGTAGATGACGCAAAACGAATAAACACAAAAAAAAGCGCATCACAGGAAGCAATAAGAGTAAGTAAGGGATGACCTACCGGTTCAGGGGAGTGACATCTCTCACTTCGACCAAGGCCTGTGAAGCACGCTGCAGGCTCCCTTGTACTTCGTCGATTTTAGCCAACTTGGTATTCTTTCCTCTCACTTTCGGCGCCATTGTTGCAGTCCTGAACACCTTCACCCCTTCACACCTTCACAAATAATGTGCTACAATTTTTGCTCTTTCTCCTTCTCTCTATGACAACCGAGAATTCAAATTTGCAATAGCCAATAGCCTGTTCTCGATAAGAACTACCTACTTATATGTAAAATTAACTGACTTGATGCCTGATTTAAGCAAGACTTCCCCAAATACTGATGTCAGTATGAGCTGGAACCTGAAAATCAAGGCATTAATTGTGACAGATATTGCACGCATTATGGTCCAAAACGACCTTAAACTACTGCATCTTATCTCCTCGTAATCAGGTCGCATTAATTACAGGCTATTCACAATGTTCAAAATTCAGTTAGCTTCCCACGCTCAGCAATGTCACATCACATCCTTTTTATTTTTAGACTAAACCAAGCACTATACGCTAAATGTTTATCGCATCCAACTTAGCATTTTTCTAATTACTTTCATATTTGACAATTTTGCAGGAAAATTGCCAAATGGACGAAAATTTACCTGCGCTTCTAGTTTTAACAGGTCCCCAAGGGGAAATCATTAGACAATTTGATCTCATGCTAGTAGAAACTAACCTTACCCTCGATGACGCAACCATAGCCACGTCGAAAACATCTCAAGACTGGCCAAAACAATCGACACGCATGCTAGATCTGGAAGCTGGAGATGTAACCGAAGACCCCCTTAATGAGGTATCTATGGTTACACATAAAGGTGAGACTAAAACTCTTAAGGTTAGTTCTTTACTAGACCAAAAGGTACATGATAACATAAGGTAGGTCCTCTAGAACAACATCATAGTGTTTGCATGGTCATACAAAGATATGCTGGGACTAGACCCAAGATTAATACAGCACAACATAATTCTAGATCCCCATATCAAAGCAGTTAGACAAAAAACATAAAAAATTAAGCTAGAAGTTGCGCTAGCAATACGTGATGAGATCACTAAACTGTACCAGGCTGGTTTTATTCGCACAGTTGATTACTCAGACTGGGTATCTAACATTGTAGTTGTTCCTAAAAAGACCAGAGGGATACGCATCGGCATAGACTTCCGAGACCTGAACAAAGCTACAATCAAGGATAATTTCCCATTATCGAGTATTGACCAATTAGTGGATACAACTGCTGGGCATGTGCTTTTATCCTTCATGGATGGCTTCTTAGGCTATAATCAAATACGCATCAACCCAGAACACAAGTTGGCAACTACCTTTATGACACCCTGGGGGACCTTTTGTTCCACCATGATGCCTTTTGGTTTGAAAAATACCGGAGCTACGTATCAATGAGCTATGACATATATCTTTAGCGATTACCTCCTAGGGAAACTGAATGATTATGTTGATGACATAGTTGTTAAGTCTATAAGGTCAGAAGATCATTTGAGGATCTGGAGTTAGTCCTTAAAAGATGCTCTAAATACGACCTCTGGCTCAACCCAAAGAAGTGTATATTCAGGGTCAAAATCGGACACATGCTGGGGTTTGTGGTATCGGAAACTGGTATACGAGTAGACCCTGACAAAGTCAAAGCCATTGTTGAATTGACACCCCCTACAAATCTCAAGCAATTACGCGGACTGCAAGGGAGGTTACAATTTATCAAGTGGTTCATTTCGAGACTAACAGATAAGTTACACCCTATGCAACACTTGCTTAAAAAGGGGGTTAATTTCGAATGGACAGACGATTGTTAGCATGATTTTGATAGCTTGAAGCAAGAACTTTAATGCTTGCCAACAGTATTCCCACCACAAAGGGATCAACCATTTTATATTTACCTCGCAACATCAAACGTAGCCTTAGCTGCATTACTCTATCAAAAGAGAGATGATGGGTTAGAAGTACCCATATATTACTTGATTCATGCTCTATGTGCGTATGAAACGAGGTACAATGAAGTAGAGCGTAATTTCTTAGCGTTAGTGTTTACGCTCAAAAAGTGCAGACACTATCTCTTTCGTAGCCAGGTCAACATAATCTGCAAAAATAACATCCTTAGGGCTATTACGCATAATTTGTATGAAAGTAGTAAATTAGCTTGTTGGAAAGCTATCACGGCAGAATTTGATCTACGTTATATTGGTCAATCTTCTACGAAAGGCCAAGCGAGTGTTGACCAATTAATAACCTTGCCTATTGACAGTCAGGCAACCATAGAGCCTGAATTTCCAGATGAGCATGTACATAATTTAAGCCCTGTTTTAACAGGTGCCGAAGCAACGTTATATATTGACAGAGCTTCAACCACTAGAGGTGGCAGTGCTACCATAGTCATTATGCTATCACTTGAGAATGTGCGTCCTCACGCTTACCGGTTGACCTTTCCCGGTACGAACAATGTGGCAGAGTACGAGGGACTCCTCAGGGGATTACAAATAGTCAAAGAGCTTGATGTTCAACACCTAGAGATTAGGGGAAATTTGATGCTTGTTATAAATCAAATCATAGGAGTCTACGCCTGCAAGGTTGTACATTTACAGCCCTATTGCGATATGGCTAAAGATATTCTGAAGCAGTTCACAACGATCGATGCCCAACACGTGCCCTAAAACGATAACACACTAGCCGATGCACTGGCTACATTAGCTTTAAATGTGTCGTCACACCTGTTCAACACCTATCCCGCATTAATAACAGATTGTATAGATCCTATCATTCAAGCGGTGCAAATATCTTCACTGCTCAAGGATAGAATGCCAAAGTGGTACGACAACATTAAAACTTACCTCTTGCATGGCGAACCACCACATGAGTTAACATGCGCACAGAAAGATGCTATTCACAAGAGATCTAGGTAGTACGTCATCATAGGAGACAGTAGCCTCTATAGATGCTCTTTTGATGGAGTACTGCTTACTTGTGTTATCAAAGACCAGGCGCAACGTATAGTAGGCGAGGTCCATGAGGGATTATGTGGAGGACACGTAGCGCCACAAGCCATGGCCTCTAAAATCCATCGCTTAGGGTATTATTGGTCGTACATGGAAAAATATTGTCTTACAAAGGTTAAAACATACGTTACACGAACCTTATACACGTGTCACCTACAGAACTACACACGACTCAGATAACATGGCCCTTTCAACGATGGGGATTAGACATTATAGGGCCTATCACACCGAAATCTTCCGCCGGTCATAGCTTCATAATCACCGCCACTGAGTACTTCACAAAGTGGGTGGAAGCCATCCCTTTGCAAAAGATCACATCGCAACAGATCTGTCACTTCATTCTAGATAACATTGTAACTAGATTTGGTCTTTCGATGACTATCATGACTGACAATGGACCATAATTTAGCAGTCTGGAAACCAAATCCTTTTGTGACAATCTTGGTATCAAACAATCTTTTTCCTCACCTTATTACCCACAAGCGAATGGTCAAGCTGAAGCGACAAACAAGGTCATTATCAACTTACTCAAGAAAATGCTCGACAACAACAAGAGACGGTGGCATGAAAAGATCCTCTATGTGCTATGGGCATATCGTACCACATGCAGAACAGCTACAGACAGTATGCCCTATAGCCTAGTCTATGGATCCGAGGTGGTGCTTCGTCTCGAATTACAGGTTCCTTCTCTACGAATGGTCCTCTCCACGATTATAAATGAGGCTCAACACACCAAGTCTCAGATCATGGATTTAGATTCAGTGGAGGAGAAGTGAATACAGACGCTTGATACCATCAAAAAGTATCAAGATAAGTAGAGGTAGAAGCACCATCATAATCTTCAACAACGTCCTATCAAGAAGGGAAATTTGGTTCTCAAGGCAGTTCGCGAACCAGTAGGCAAGTTCTCTGCAAACTGGGAGGGCGCTTTCTTGGTAGTTGATGTGTATGGCAATGGTGCATTCAAGCTAGCAGATATCAATGGCAATGAGTTACCAAATTTCATGAATCATATATATCTAAAGTGATACTACATTTAGCTGCATATCTAGTGTTAACATCAGGCATGGCAACAATCGTCTGCTACGACTCTAAACTGGCAATGATCGTCCGCTACGACATAAAACTGGCACTTTTTGCACTCGTCCGCCACGACGCTAAACTGGCAACAATCTTCTACCATGACGTAAAACTAGCAAGTTGCAATCGTCCGCTACGACGTAAAACTAGCAGTGTTGTACAGGTCCGCTAAGACGTAAAGCTGGCATTTCCTGCACATGTCTGTCATGATGCTAAACTGGCACCAGCTGTCTGCCATGACATAAAATCGGCACAGGTAAGTATCCGTCTGCTGAGACGTGAAATCAACATAGATCTGTCCCTGGGTTACGACATGAAACTAACATCCACAACATGGTCTATTGAGACCATAAATCAGCTCTACCACCATCCGCTACGATGTAAAACTAGCATTTTTCAGTCCGCCTAGACTATAAACTGGGACCATGGTCTGCTGGGACTTAAAACCAATAACAGTAGTCTACCAGGACCTTAAACTGGGATCCACAGACTGTCGACATGTGAATCAAGCTAGCGTCATTGTCTCTGTGCGGCTGCAAAACAAATGGGGTGGGATGTTAGGATAGCCTCAGCATCGCTACCTCACAGGCATTCTGCTGATTCCTCAGATGTGCTGAAAGGCATACTACTAACCCCTCGGAGATGCCGTCACTGCACCCACTACAGCAGTGACACCTCTGAGAGTTTAGTTTCACCGTCCAAAGCCCCAAAGGAGTTTTCATCGACCAAAACCTTAGGGATCTCCGCTCATCATCACTATCAGGCTCTGGCTTCATAGATTCACCTAGCTGGTTCTTTGCGTAACTAGTCAAGTGCGATGAGTCTGATGGTCTTTGATAGTGATATGTTAGGCCAAACGTTAATGTTGAAGACCCTGGCCTCTTGCTATGGTTCCTCCTTCACAGCCAGCTCATTATGTCTCACCCCAAACGGTACTTGTTTCAACAACCTCTCCGGTGATTCGGTCGAGCAATGGTGTCCTCTGTTTTCTTCTTTGGTTACAGGTTACTTGCTACGAGGATGTCGCTCAAAGGTGCGTTCATCTGAGTAGTGAAATATAGATAGCGTTCTGAGATGGTTGCTTAGGTTAGCCTGTCCACTCAAGAGTGCATCCCTGTTTTCCTCATAATCCTACCTCTAGCTCCTACTTCCTTGCATCTCCACCATCTGTTTCCCTTATGAAAAATGTGCATACACAGTGTATGCTTTCCGCATCTGCATTACAATCAAGTCCATAAACTAGCATAACACAACTCACCTAGTGGACGCAAAAAAAAATGTGGGTTGGCAAAGTGGATGAAACACAACTCATCCAGGTTGCGCAGACACAACACAATTCATCTAGGCAAGGCCCTTCATCTACAAAATGATGGCATAACTCCATGAAAGCGTAATCGCAGGAGAAATCCTAAGTGCTTATGCGTGAAAAACTATACTCACTCATTTGCGTCTTTCCTGAACCTCATTTGAGTCTTCCCCAAACCTCATTTGAGTCTTCCTCGAACCCTTTTCCTCTTACTTCTATAAGAATTCCTTCCCATACCCTTTTATCTTCTGTTCCCCTCATTTTTGCACTTCTCCATTAACAAAGCAACACCTGAGTAACCATTGATGAATGTTGTTGGTACTTTTACCCATCCGGTGTTTCAAATTCTTTGTCGACGTCTTTCAGGCAAGCCCTCTAAACATCAACAAAGAGGGGCCATTGAAACACCGTAGAAATTGCGAATCGACCTAAGACGAAGATTCACGATCCGGGCAAAAGTTTGCGACAAAAAATCTAGAAGACAGAGCAAGGAAAAGGGGCATGCAGCATCAAGTCTCCAAGTTTCTTGCAAATTTCAACCTTGCTTTGTTTTCTCTCTTTACGCTACATTACGCAACATAGCATAGTGTCACTCAGCGTAACTCTATTTAACATAGCCCGATATCAGAAAGTAACTTCGGCAATTTTGACGAAGTTTAAAGTTTAAGACTTGTCACATATTCTGCTAAGTCTTTTGTTCAGGGCTGATTTTACGCTCCATTACGTAGAGCAGCGTAACGAGCTTCAAGAAAAGCAAAGTCAGAGTCAAAGGAAGCATGGCAGATTGATTTCTTCTTCTTTTGCAGATTGGTCGCTTTATGCTCATTACGCTACGCAGTGTAGATAAGCGTAATTTATTGTAAATGTGACCATTTTTACGCTCTATTACGCTTCGTGACATAAATGAGCATAAAATAGCTTGAGTTAACTACTTCTATGCTCTCTTACACTCTACCACGCTACGCAGCGTAAACGAGCATAATACAGCCTAAAGTCAACTAAAGCAGTACCAGATACGCACCTGCTATCTACACGCACAATACGCTGATGAGCGTATTGTGCATAATCATGAAGCAACTTCAGCGGAAGTGGTTGACGGCATACTTTGCCCTCTTTTCCAAAAAACGTGATGCGACATGACTAGTTTCAACATAGNGTGATGCGACATGACCAGTTTCAACATAGAGTTTGCCAAGTCAATGATATTTTGAAGGTTCGAGACATGTGTCATCAGGGTTGTGCCTTCTCCACGTACTACCGAACCTATAAATACTCCAGTTGGCGGATTCAGAGAGGATCATCATCTGAGGCTTTTTTGACAATTATCACCTTTTGAGCAGAGACAGAAGGCATTTGCTTGAACATTGGCAACAGGAGCGATTGGTCCTTTGGCAAAAATACAGTTCTCTCCATTGGCAATCATTGGTAGTTTTGAGTAGAGGCTGCCCAAGGCAAAGGGAGTAGTTTAGAGATTGAGAGATTATCTAGTGCAGTTGACAAGATCTATTGATTATAAACAGTTGATCGATAGACATCCAGGCTTGACCATCCTTGCATCCCATCTTTGGCTTACGAGGTAGACCAGGCTTGATTCTATACTCCTTCTTGAACAGTTTTCTTGTTATTTTGTGTATGCTTCACACAAGATAAGTGGAGTCTGCCATTGGAACTTTGTATACAATATACTCAGTCTTCGGGTCAAAATATAGATCTTGGAATTGCACATTCGTCTTAAATCCAATCCTCCTTGTCGCGTTGACGTTGTTGTTATTTCAATTCATTTACATCATTTTCTACTCCTTTTACGATTTATCAAATCAGATTGTTTCACGGAATATCCATATAATACACATATTATCACAATATTCATCAATTTAGTGATTGAGTAAGTTCCTGTTTGATCGACAAGACCGTTCAGGGCACCGCGGATTCGTTTTCTCCAGCATGGCCCTCGCACGGATCCATGGTTAAGACTGTGTACACAGGTTTCGTTCGGTATTTTCTAGCGACCGACGTTTTCCGTCGTTACAGTTTTTTGGCGCTAGAAGGAGGGCCTGAACCTCCATCATTACAGAGACATCTTCTCAACTTCTGAGCTCTAGTTCTTGAGGCTTTCTCTTGTTGATCTAGCTTTCCCTCAATCCCTAGAGCATCTTCATTTAGCCTGCAGTATTCGTACTTATTCATGCTCTCATTTTGCCTATGAAGTCTTTTACATTGATAGCCATGCTTCCTTGAGTCCTTGTCCATGATGTGAAGTTCTTGTTCTTGTCTTTTAAATACAACAACCACAACGAACATCCTTTGTTCTCCATTTTCCTTAAGGTTTTAACATACCAAAAGGTCAAAAATATCCTTCTTTTTGGTGATGACCAAAACTTAAGAAAATGGGTTAGTAGTCTCCAGAAATAATTAAGACATATAATTTCATTATTGCTCACAACTCACATCCAAAAGATCCTAGTATTGCATTCTATTCCATGAATCATATCATTTAATTCATTTTACATCCTCACATCATAATCATTGAAAGTAGTAATCTACCAAATTCTTTTCCTTTTTGGACAACATCAAAAAGGAGTGGAGTAAAACTACCCCTAAACGTGTGAAAAAGAAAAATGTTTCCTTTTTTTGTTTAAGAGCTAAAATAATATATTTTTTAAAAAAATAAAATTAAAGATAAAAATAAAATTGTAAGGAAACTTACTTGATAGGACATGGTCCTATTCCCATATCATTACATAGAGTAGTTAATCTTCGATCATCAAAGGGTTTTGTGAAAGCATTTGCTAGTTGATTTTTGGTTCCAATAAATTCTAGTTTTATGTACCCACGTTGAGTATGTTCTCATATAAAGTGATGTCAAATATTAATGTGTTTGGTGTCTAAATGTTGAATTGGATATTTTTTCATGTTGATGGTGTTGTTGTTATCACAGTAGATAGGTGTAGATTGAGATTATACCTCTAGGTCTTTGCGCATTTCTTTCATCCATAAAAGTTAAGCACAAGTCCTAGTTAAGATGTCTTTAGCTTTTGTTGTGAAAAGTGCAGTACAAATTTTTTTTTGGTTGTGCAAGAAATAAGGCTTCTTCCTAGGAAAAAGCAATTTCCACTTGTATTGTGATAGTCATTGGAACATCCTACCTAATCAGCATCACAATATCTAGCAAGATCAAGTGGGAAATCCTTTGGATAATAAGGGCCCCAATTACTGGTACCTTTTAGATAATGAAAAGTATGTTTAACTCTTTTTCAATGGAACTCTTTTGGCAAAGCTTGATATCTGGCACACATTTCTATACTTAATGCTATGTTTAGTCTGCTAGCAATTAAATAAAGTAGGAAACCTATCATACCTCTATAGAATTTATTTTTAATACTAGCATATGTCAAAAGAAGTCTAATAAATTCTAGTCTAGCAACAAGAGCAAAAGTTTCATAAAAAATACTTCCTTCTTGTTGATTATATCCTTTGGCAACTAATCTAGTTTTATTTTTAATGATATTTCCACTTTCATCAGTTTTGTTCCTAAATACCTAGTTTGTCCCAATGATTAATTTATGATTTTGTTTAGGTTATAAATCCCATACATGTTTTTCTAGTGAACTGATTTAGTTCATCTTGCATAGCAAAAATCCATCCTTCTTCGCTTTTTTCTTCTTTGAAGCTTTTGGATTCAAGTTGTAAAAGATATGCTGCATAAGCACAAATTTCCTTAGTTTGGTTTCTTGTGCAAATACCATATTTAACTTGTCTAATGACTTCATTGAGGGAGTGTGTTCTACTAAGTATAGGCATTTTGGGTTGAATGGAAGAAATATCCTCAAGTTTATCTTATTGCCCTTCCTCATGTTCACTATCTAGTTTTGATATTTGATAATTTTTGAATGGAAATGACTTCATCATCAAGTTGTGAAGTAATAATGACTTGATCATCAATTTTAAAATTTATAGTTTCTTCTATAGTGTTTTTCCTTTTATTGAGAACTCTATAAGCTTTGCTAACTAATGAAAAATCCTAAGAAAATACATTCATCAGTTTTAGGATCAAATTATTTTAAGATACATTTATCATTCAAAATATAACATTTCAAACCAAAGACATGAAAATAACCTACTAAGGATTTTCTACCAGTTCATAATTCATAAGGATTTTTAGAGGTAAACCTTCCTACCAAGAATCTGTTGGAGACATAGCAACTAATGTTGATAGCTTTAGCCCAAAAGTAATAGGGAATATTTTGGTCATTTAGTATGGTTCTTGTCATTTCATTCAAGATCCTATTTTTTCTTTCAGCTACACCATTTGTTTGATGATTTCTTATAGTATAAATTTGATGAAGTATGTTACTTTTACAAAATTACTCAAACTTGGAATTCTTGAATTATCCTCCATTGTCACTCTTGTTAACTTTAATACCATAGCATTTTTCTTTCTGGATCTAATTGCAAATTCTTAAAAAATGATCAAATATCTCATCCTTATTATATAAAAATGCTACCCTAGTAAAATGAGAGTAATCATCAACAATGTTTAGAAAGTACCTTCTCCTTTCGAAATTGAGTGTTTGAGAAGGACCAACTACATCCATATGAAGTAGATGTAAGGGATGAGAGGTAGATATATAATTTTTCTTACCAAACCTTACCCTTTTTTGCTTTCCTTTCTAGCATGCTTCACAAGTGTTTATATTAAAGTCTTTAAGTCTGGATAACTCATGAACCATTTCCTTTGTTACAAGAGTCTAAAGAGTTTCTTTGTTTATGTGGCCAAGCTTCTAATGCCATTGATGGACATCATCTATAAAACTAATTAAGCACTTAGATTCAAGCTTAGAATTGTTTCCAAATATAGTGATGTAAAAATTTTCTTTTTTATTTTTCTTCTATTACAATGTCTCCAGAGTTTAAGTTTTGTATTCTACATGTCCTCTAGGAAATCTTACACTAAAATTTGAATCACAAAATTGACTAACACTAAGAAGATTATGTTTAAGCCTTTAACAAAGAAAACCTAATTTATAGTTGGTATTCTTTTTTAGTATCAATACCTATGATTGGAGCCTCCACATCCTCTCCAAATGTGATAGTTTCATAATTTTATTTTAGAAGTGGGTAAAGTAGATTTTATCACATGACATGTGCCTTGAGCATCCACTATCAGTATACCACATGCTTGTTTTGGCATCAAAGAGAGATATTTGAGCCATTAGGTTCTTTTTAGGCTTCCTCTCTTTTAGTTTTCAAACCTACAAAGTTCCTAGCCTAGATTGTGTTTACCAATACCTAGTATACTATTGCATCCTAAAATGGTAGTATGATAGAAAGTGACTAGATTTTCCACAAAAGAAAAAATTTAAGATTCTAGGCTTTGACATTTTACCAAACCTAGATTAAATTTATTTTGTAGAATTACTCATACATTCATCCTTTTTCCTTCTATTTGAGGGCTTCTCTAAAGTGTTCTTATTCATTTGATCAAACACATCAATTAGTTTTTGAATCTTAGACATAAGGTCTAAGTCTTCTTTCTTAAGATAGGAACATTCATCATTGACAACCAAAATTTTCATTTCCTTGTCATGTAAAACATCTTTCATTTTAACACATATGTTTTGGAAAGAAACAACTTCATGACAAAATAGCCGATATCATTCTTCAAAAGAATATTCATTGTTTGGCCTTCCCTTCATATTGTTACAAGTTTTATCACATTTGTATTTGTAGTCTTTTCTATTCCTAAATGTAAAGAGGGTAATGAAATATTTACCTTTACAAGTATGATATACTATCTAAATGTAGCAATTGATGATGCACATTAATCTCCTTGTCCAATTATGCCTGAATTTAATTGTCCCTTCCTTATTCATGTTGCTTTATCTACAAGAGATAACTAGGCTTTGATACCACTTAAGGATCAATAACTTATAAGGGGCTGGGGGTGAATAAATTCCCCAAGTTGCAAGAAACACCTATTACACAAAACACAAGAATTATGTGGTTTCCCAACTTGGCTAGTCCACACTCAAAGGGTAGATTCCTTGCATACCTCTAGAATTTATTTCTTCCAAAATGTGATTTAGAGGACACCACAACCTTTATAAAATTTGAGCTCCACCAAGGAGAGTTTTGTCATTGTGAAAAATCTCAATCCTACTAGGTCCCAAAAAGCTCTAGAGTGGTTTAAAAGATCCCACAACCTATACAAAATAGAGCTCAACTCTAGAGTATTTTGACACAACACAATAACTCAATCTTGTAGGATCCTGACAAGCTCTAAAAGGATGCCTTCTTTCAAGAAGCACATCAACCCTTCAAGGTAGTATGAAAGGAAAAAGAACTACAAGAAAATAATGTAACTCAATTTACAAATTCCTTGTATAACAAAGCATAGTTCCATAAAAAATTTAACAAATTATATGAAAATTCGAGTACACAAGTGCAACAACATAAGGTAGACAATGCTAGCTTGATGTTGACAATACATGCATAATTTCCAATATTCTAGAGTTTACTTATAGCCTTGGAGTTTTTGAAAACATCTTAGAATTTGTGCAATGGCTAGTATAGGTGTCTCCTTCAAGATTGGAACATCTTTATATATTTAGCTTCAACACTAGGAAGATGTCTCCTTTTATAATGGAACATCTCTAGGGAGATGTCTTCTATCCAAAGGAGACATCTTCTTGTATTGACTTCCTCTCAGCTACAACATCTTTTTTTCCTTGGATATATCTTCTCAAATTTTGAGCTCTAGTTCTTAAGACTTTCTCTTGTTGATTTATCTTCCTCTCAATCCCTAGAGCATCTTCATTTATCTTGTAGTTTTTGTACTTGTTCGTGCTATCATTTTACCTATGAATTTTTTTACTTTTATGCCATGCTTCCTTGAGTCCTTGTCCATGATTTGGAGCTCTTTTTCTTGTCTTGTAAATATAACATCCATAGCAAACGTCCTTTTTTCTCCATTTTTCTTAAGGTTTTGACATATCAAAATGTCAACATCACATGGCCTCTTCCATCACATACTCAACATTCTATAGAAAATGCATGAAATTTTTAATTTTTAAAATTCTTATTCTTTTCTCTACCTTTTTGGCCAGATTGATTGAGCCCTGGTTGATTAAAGTGTCTTCCTTTCCTAGCATGAAGTCTTTGAACTCTTCTTGATAGGAGGGCTAGTTCATCTTCACTATTTGGTTCCTATTCAATCATTGCCTTCTTCTTTGATGCATTTTTGAGGGAAATGGACTTTTCTTTTATTGCTCCTTCACTTATGTGATTCATCTCATAAGTAATAAGAGCATTTTAAAGCTCTTCAAATTTCAGCACCATGAAATCTCTAATTTCTTCCATGGTGGAGACTTTTAGTCTAAACTCAAGCTACAAATTTCTAAACATTTTTATGATCATGTCACTTTTTAGTAAGTCCTTAATCATCCCTCTAATTTCTAAAATAAGATCTTTTGTCCTAGAGAATTAATCATTAAACTTTTATCCTTCTTTCATTTTAAGCTTATCATACTCACTTTGCAATGCTAAATGTTTTTATTGCTTGACAATAAATGTGCCCTCATAAGCTACCTTTATAGTTTTTCATATTTCCTTTGTAGTTTTACACCTAGCTATTCTATTGAACTTAGATTCATTCAATCCACAATAGAGACAATTTTTAGCTTTTGAGTAAACATGAACTTATCTTTTTCTTTTGGAGTCCATTTCCTTTGTGGGTTGATTGCTCTTGTGGTGCTATCAATGGACAGTATGTAGCCTTTAATAATTGACTCCCAAACTTCAAATTCCATGGATTCAAAGAATCCTTGCATTCTTTCTTTCTAATATGTAAAGTAAAACCCATCAAACATCGATGGATTTGTGTAGGATGTTCCCTTTATCATTGACTCTTAAAATGTGAAGCATAAACTTGAGCAGGCTCTAATATCACTTGTGAATCAAGAACTTAGAAGAGGGGTTGAATAATTTGCCTAATTAAAATGCTACAACCACCAAAATAAAACATAATTTTTATCTGGTTCCCCCACTTGGGTACATCCATACTTAGAGGGTAGAATCCATGCACACCTTTGGACTTTGTTTCTTCAAAAATGTGGTTTGAATAACATCATAACGTTTACAAGATTTGAGCTTTGCTTTGGAGTGTTTCATCACTATGAAACTAGTCAAACCTGCAAGGTACCAACAAGCTCAAAATATGATTTAAAGAATCTCATAACCTTTAAAAACATGAGCTTTACATTGGAGTGATTTATCATCACAAAACCACTCAACCCCACAAGATACTCACAAGCTCAACAAAGATGCCTTCTCATAAGAAGAACATCAACCCCACAAGGCTACAAACAAAGAAAGAAAAAGATTAAGGAGAAAGTGTAAATTGATTTATAAAGTCCTTGTAATGAGGCTCAATACAACTAATGCATACAAAAGATAATACAATGAAGGAAAAACACAAAGTCTCTTTGAATAGCCTTGAATAGATTTGATAATGAAAAAAACTTTCATATTTTCCAATATTTCCACTTAGTCTTATACACTTTGATTTTTCTAAAACTCATTGGAATTCATGAAACAACAACTAAATGGAAAATTTAGATGTTTACTTTGAAGATGAGATGTATAATTGTGAATAACATCAATGCAAGAGAGACATCTACAGAAAAGTTGAGATGTCTATAGTGAGATGTCTATCATGAGATGTCTATTCTCCAAGATAGACATTGGTTGTTTTTGTGAGACATCTACTTTGCTAGCTCATTTTGATTTCTGAAGAATCCCTTTGTCATTTTGGCATTCTAGTAGTCCTTGGAACATCTTTTTTTGGATCATAGAATTCATTTCTATCCATTCTCTTACCTTGTCCACTTAGCCTTCATTTCAACATCTCAACATGGATCTCATTCTAAATCAACTCTTTTTTTGAAGTCTTGGATTTCTATTTAAAGTCCTTGGTCATTATACTCTTTCATGGTCTGAAAATATTACAATCACACATACACATTCTACATTTTCCATTTTCGCTAAGGTTTTGACATACCAAAAGGTCAACATAATATATACCAAGGCATGAATACTCAAATCAAAGTAGCAATAACAATCCTCAAATACATCTACTTAATTTAACATTTAGAAATCATGGTTCTTGATCAATTGATATCATGTACTAGAATTCATATGCAACTCAACACTACTAAATAAGTAACCATTACAAGCTCATCACATGACATGTTATGGCCAAGATAATCATAACCATCATTGTCTTATCACATGACACATTATGCCAATGTGATCTCTAATTCTTCATGCTTTGTTATATAATTCCTTAAGGCACCTAACACATCTATTTTTACTATAAGCATGGAACATTTTCATGAGTACTTAATCTCTAATTGTGCTTGTAGGTCTCTGATAAATTTTCCATTAGATGCTAGTACATACTATCTCATTTGTAGCTCCATGACTACTAACCTTCTAAAGGGTAGATTTTTGCATGTTTCTAATGCTCCAAGATATTGTAGTAGGAACTAATATAGCTATACTCTTATACTTTTAGAATGATACTTGAGAAGGGAGTCTCATTGATGTATCATAGTGGGAATCATTCCAACTACTTTACAATGCCTCATCATCAACCTAATTGATTTACATCCTCATGTTAGCTCAATCATAATGTAATCATGGCTCATTAATGTCATGTCACATAGTCATAGCTCATCAATATCATCATAGATCATAGCCCATTAAAATTAATCAATGACCATAAGCTACTAGTGCTACATGCATAATCTTTATGCCATCAATCATATCATATGTCATTGTAATGCAAGGATAACCAAATACCATTGATCACATCATATATCATCTTAATGAAAGGATAACCAAGTATCATCAATTACATCATACATCATCATATCAAGAGCATAATTAAGTGCCATACATTATAGCTTACAAATAATATCATATCACAAAATAAATCCTAAGACATTTTCATACCTAGCCTCATTTCACAAGTACAATAAACATAGAGCTTACTTAAGTGCATAACTACCATAGTAGGCTCATCCAACGTGACCCTATGAATTTTTAGTAACCTCAATACATATGGTGGTGGCACCTAATGGATATCTTATGATGTGTATCCCATGTATGATATAAATAACTACATACATATACTACTCCCTTTATCAGAGATAAAAATAACTTAGAATTTTTTAACAAGCTTTTTCACCTTGATCTAAGGTCTAGTACATATATAGGTCTTCATTTATCATAAAGAATCTAATTTTTGTTCCTATCCTATCTTGTCACAATCCAAGCATAGATTGCATTATCCATGTGGTATACAGTTTTAAACTAGGTATGACCTGAGTGTACCTTACACTAGCTTCACAATTCCTATCATGAATTCCTTGTAATGTTTTTGCTAATAATAATAGTGATAAAATTATGGAGTTAAGCTAGACATGATCCATCCATGTCTATACCACAAATCAAATTGATCTTATATGATGATATGACCTTGTCATGATCTCACCATAACTATTATTTTCTATGAATTTTCTCATAACTTACAGTGTAAATGTATTGAAACTCATGCACCTTACAAATTTCTACTACATTTGTAGCACATGGGTGCTATGACTTACAAAGATGAAAAAATTCAACAAAACCTTAGTATCACAAGAACACTTGCATTTGTAGTAAAACATGTAATGATAGAGAAATAGAAATAACTAAAATGCATACTAAAAGGACATGATGTCCTCTTTCTATTATCTAGCTTTAGATGTTGATAGTGTCCTTTAGACATTCTTAAATTATAGTAATAAGAATGTTACTACTTATGGAACCCCACATCATAACTTCCAAATGAGCATATCAAACTCATTGACATCATATACAAGAATGTAAAACACAATAGTTTAACATTTAAATACAAACATAGTTATGATACACATTTCAAATCCTATTTATCCCTTCATCTAGATCCCTATTTGTGCATACTAATCAAATATACTAAAATAAGAAAATAGTAAAGGCTACCAACTAAATTCAAAGAAATGCCAAAACTTGAAAAATTGGAAGTGAAGCATCAAAATATTTTAAAAAATTTCTTGGATCCACCAAAATTTGAACCAAAATTTTCAAACTATAGCCTATCTAAAACTAGTCTTTCAATATCTGAGAAATCATCAAAGTCTATCAAAAATTAGAGAAATAGTGGAAGAGAAGGTACTAGATGAAACTCGAGAAACCAAGGAAGAATGAGTAAGAGGTAGAATTAAGTTTATGTTTGATATGTTTTTAATATAAATATAGATTAAATATATATAATAAGATACTTTAATTTTTAGTTAGAAATTTTATAGTCTTCCATTCATTTTTCCTATCCCAACTAATACGACAAGACTCACACTCTTTATAACATACTCACAAGACATCCAATTAAAATATTAATTGAACCTTTAGACATCATATATATCTACAACATATTCAAGAAACCATACATGCATATTGAAGCATACCAAGTAGCTCTATGACTCAAACATTCATAACATCATAATCATAATAATAATCATAACATCACATAATATTTATAACATGGTTTACCAAACAACATTAACTCTCTATGTGCATAACATCCTAACATGATTTGCCAAACAACACTATCATCATGAACATGAATGCATAACATAACATCATATAAATTGAGATCATACCTATTGAGTGCTTAGTATTCACTCATAGCTTTCATACCCTACTAATCATAAATACCATACTATACATCTAGCAAGATCAATATGCATGATCATGGTAAATCATAATCATAATTATAGAATCATACGATCTTATAAAATATATTACTAAAATATTAAAACTAACTATACATCTCCGTGAACCCAATCATAAAAAATTACATACACAAGCAAACATAATGTAATATTTTGAGGCTATATGGTAAGGGATTACACTCTCCCCCATTAGAGAATGTTCCTCTTGAAAGATCTTTAGATACCCAATCCACATATCAATTTCTACCTCCCATATGATCTTCTATGATTCATGCCTATCCTAGAGCATCTTCATCATAATAATTGTTCTACAAAAAAATTGTTGATAGATTCTATTAATGATCTAAGCTATCTTCTTTACATAAGTAACATCATGTTGCAAATAACTATCTCTATATTGAAAAGCACATGCATGTAACATATCCTCAAGAATCTAGTTCTTTCACTCTCTCTATTCATTGGTATATGGATGATATTCTAAACTCAAGTTTTACTATGTGCCCATGTCCCTTTGAAATTGTCTTTATATTTTAAATATAAATCTAGCATCTCTAACATTAATGATCTTTTATGAAACACTAGTAAATTGTAGTATCTCTATGATATATAATTGGATGGTCACCTCTATGCTTATTGCAACTTTGATGACAAGGAAATGTACCAACTATGTGAGCATGTCCATAGTTACGTAAACAACATCATAACCTCTTCGAGTACTAGGAAAACCTATAATGAAATCCATCCTAATAGTCTTCCATTTTCATAGTGAAATATCATGGGAATGAAATGAACCACTAGGTATTTGATTCTATATTTTCACATGCTACTATACTAGAAAATAAAAAAAATAGTAACCAACTTCTCTCTACATACCAAACCACCAATATATGCATTGAATGCTCTAGTATCTCTTCTTACTATTTGGATGCATCTAGTACATACTAATATGTGCCTCATCATATGTTTGAGAATATAGTTCAACTAGAACACATATGTGGCCATCTCTCTAAAGAATACCTTAACTATCTATAGTAACTGGTTTATTTGTTGTAATTTGTAGCTACAACTCTCCACACCAAGGATCTTGTAACTACTACTTTCATAAATTATCATAAAAGTTTGATTAAATAATTAAATTAATAAATCTAGTAGTAACTATACTCAAAGTATCTATCACTTGGTTAAATCTACTAGGCCTATCTAAATGATGAAATTAAAGTCTACTAGAAGCTCTACCAATCTCTTCCATTGTATGTTCAACTCTATTTTGCTATATGATACTAAAGAAATCACCAGTTTATACTTTTTCATATCAAACACTATCTAATAAGCTAAGTTCCAAGAAAAATTAATCTCCTTTCTCATCAATTGAATCAAATAAGAAGATATATAGAGAAAACACTCCCCAAATATAAGATAGTACGCTATCAACCCTATGAAACTATAAACCTTTATAATTATCTATGTAATTGGCCAATCTCAAACTATCATGGTCTTGGCTAGATTAAACTACACCCTAAAAAATTACTTGCATACACTAATTAATCACATGAAATACCTATATACCAGATTGGAAAAACTATGCATATATAAATATCAATAAGATAATACATCACCAAGCTATTTAATAGGTAACACCATCATGGAATATAATAGTTTATGAGTCTAACACACACACTACCTAAACATAAACATTATACATATTTTACACCAATACCACATCTCATGTGTTTTCTAGACCAAAATATCAATAGATAGATTAATCGTTTACATTAAACATGTATGAATAGAGACAAGATCATGGACCAAATCTACCATTACCTTCCTCTATCTTCTTTCTGTCTTGAGCTCCTAGCTTCATCACTTACATACAAAGAAGGTTAGTACAAGATTGAGTAGGAATCCTTTCCATGTTCCCTATGGATGAGAAGTCTAATTTTGTACTAGAGGATAGATGTGAGGCTTATTGAACAACCTACAATAAAGTCAGTACATCTCAGGCATATATATAACATCATATCATGTAGTTATAACAACATCCAAGGAATTGTTTAAAATAATGAAATCATGTATCATGGATTCATCATATTACTAAGTAAGACATAAACACTCAAATCAAACTATTAATAATAATCCTTGAATACCACTACTGAACTAACCATACAATAGGCACAATCCTTTAGCAACTAATACCATGTATCAAACTTCATATGCAACTTAACAATACTAAATAACCAACCACTACTAGCTTGTCACATAGCACATGATGTCAAAGGAAATCATAACCATCATTGTCTCATTATGTGGTACTCTATGTCAAGGGGATTTCTATCCTTTCAATGTCTCATGAAATATCCTATGATAGTTGACACATTCACATTCAATGTAAGAATGTAATGTTATAATATGTAATTAATTTCTAATTATGTCTATAGGTTTTTAATTAGTTTTTCATTACTAAATCTAGTATTGGTGCTACTACTTGTTGCCTTATCTATAGCTCCATGAAAACTAACGTTCTAGAGAGTAGATACATGCATGTTGATAATGCCTTAAGATCTCATATTAGCTATAGGAATTAATATACCTATGCACTTCCACTATTAGGATGAGGCTTATAATAGGAATTTCATTAATGCATCATAGCAGGAATCATACTAACTTCTCCAGGATGCTTCATAATCAACTAATTTACATCCTTATGTCAGATCCAAAATCATTAACCATGACCCATTAATATCATGTCAGATAGTCATTGCTCATCAATATCATCATACATCAAAGCCCATTAAATCCAATCGATGACGATAAGAAAATAGTGCTACATGTATCATCCCTAAGACATCAATCACATCACACATAATCATACAAAAATGATAATTGAATACCATAAACCATGTCATATATAATCCTAAAAAAATCATAATCAAGTTCCATCAATTACATTGTATATCATCATATTGAAAACATATGCAAGTACCATGCATTATAGCTCAAATATAGTGTCATATCACCAACTTAGCTAAATCCCAAGCCATTTTCATATCTAATATCATATCACATTTACAATTAAAAAAAGCCTACTTGAGCATACAATTTCCATACTAGACTCATCTAAAATAAGCCTATGAATTTACAACAACCTCCATACATATGGTGATGAAAATTAACATATATCTTATGATGTGCATCTTAAGTATCATATAAATAACTATGCATATATGTCACTCGCTTCATCTAAGAAATAAATAATATACAAGCCTTTTAGAAGCTCTCTTGGCTTTACCTAAAGTTCATCATATGTACAAGTCTTCAACTATAGTTAAAAATCTAGTTTCTATTTTTTTATTATCCTATTACGATTCAATTATGATTTGTATCATTCATATAGTATCTATTTTTGAACTAGATGGACATTGACATGCCTCACATTGGCTTTGAGATTCCTACTAGAAATCATTTATGAATTCCTTTCCAATCACCATAAGGTAGATACGTTGATAACATTTTAGAATTGAGCTTCACATGACCCTGCTATGCCTAGATCATGACTCATGCCATTCTTATTTCATGATACAAACTTGTTGTGGTTCTAACGTAACTAATATTTTCTTTGAATTCTATCATAACTTGTAACATGACTTCAATGCAACTAGGTCATGACTCATGTCCTTTAAAAATTTCTACTACGACTGCACTTCTTGAGTGCTATAACTTGTAAGAAAGAAGAAATTCAATAGAAACCTATTTTTGTAACGATATTGTGATCTATATCTACTAAAGTCTTGATTGTGACCTTAGCACTAGTTGACCGTGACCTGTGTAACGACGGAAAATGTCGGCAGTTGGAAAATACCAAACAAAATCCCGTGTACACAGTTTTAACCATGGATGCGTGCGAGGGCTATGCTGGAAAAATGAATCCGCGGCGCCCTGAACGGTCTTGTCGATCAGACAGGGACTTACTAATCAGTAAACCGATGAATATCTCGTGGAACGATCTGATTCGAGGAATCGCAAAATGAGGGGAAAATGACGTAGATGAATTGTAACGATGATAACGCTAAACACGATAAGAGGAGGCTAATACAAGAGAAACGCGTAGTCTCAAGATCTATGCTTTGACTTGAAAAATGTATATTTTGTATATCACATGACACTGGGGAGACCCCAATTACTGGATGTAAAGTAAGCACAAAACAACAAGAAAACTACCCAAATGGAAGTCCAGTCTACCTCATGGGCCAAAGGTGGGATGCAAGGAAGGTCAAGCTGTGACGTCTATCAATCAACTGTTTCTGACCAATAGAGCCTGCGAACTGTGCAAGATGATCCTACGACCTTGGATCCGCTTCTTTCGCCTTAGGTAGTTTCTATTTAGGACCGCCAGTGGTCGCTGATGGAGAAAGCTGTGTCTTCCCTAATAGAATGACTACTCTTGTTGCTGATGCTCAAAGCGAACTGTGCTCTCTTTCTGCCGGAAGGTGATGCTAGCAACAATTGCCAAAGTGCTCCCTCTCTGTATCTCTGCTCAAAGTGATAAGTGCTCCAGTGCTTAGAAAAATGCCTTTGCTTCTTTGATTTTCCAACCCCCGTATCTTTGTCAACTGGGGTATTTATAGGCTACGACGCCCTATGGAAAAGACGCAACCCTGATGACATGTGTCCCAAATGTTTCGGGTACTGTTGGTCTAACCATTTTTGTGTCAAACTTCATGACTATGCATAATACGCTTATTTGTGTATTGTGCGTGTAAAGAACAGATGTGCGTCGGGTGTATTTCAACTGTCTTTGGGTTATATTACGCTCATTCACGCTGCGTTGCGTGCACGAGCATGACATAACATGGAAGCCATGGATTTAAGCTGTTTTACGCTTGCTTACGCAACCGCACGTAATGAAGCGTAAAACAATGTTTAGCTTGGCAGTGCAATACGCTGCGATACGCTGCGTTGCGTAATGAGCGTATGATGAGCAATCACACTTTCTTAGACTTTGCCTTTGACTATTTTGGAGCTCATTACGCTACCGTGCGTAACAGAGCGTAAACCTGGCCTTGAACAAAAGACTTAGCAAAATATACAAGAAGTCACATATTACGCTGCTCAAGCCTCTCCCTATGCCGAAGTAACTATCCTTCTGATGCCGGACTATATTTAAACAGAATCATGCTAAGCGCCATTATGCTACATCGTGTGGTATAGTGTAAACAGAGAAAACATAGTAAGATTAGGAATCTACACAAGAAGTTGAAGACTTGATGCTATGCGCCTCTTGGTGTTGCTCTGTCTTATTCTCCCTTTTGGAATTCTGACATGCGCCCTTGCCTGAAATGCGAATCTTTGCCTAAGGTCGACTCGTAATTTTCATGGTGTTTCAATGGCCCCTCTTTGTGGACGGTTGGAGGGCTTGCCTGAAAGACGTCGACAAAGAATACGAAACATCGGATTGGTAGAAGCAAGAACAACGTCCGTCCATGGCTACTCAAGCATTAACCTGTGAACATGGAAGAGCAAAGCTGGAGGGAATGGGAGATAGAATGCCATAGTAGGAAACAGGTTCAGTGAAGACATGTCAACAGGAATGCTTTCAGACGAGCGTAGCGCATCAGCATCAGATCTCTCTGTCGCCGATTATAGCAGGAATGCTTGCAAAAGGAGCATGGCGCATCACTTCTGCGATATCTCTGCTAGTGTGAGTGCAGAAAATGGACACTTGCGTATGTAGCTTTTGCGTATAGGAAGCGGGTGGTAGGGATGAAATGAAATAAGAGCTAAGGGTAGGATTATGAGAGGTATAGGCATGCAGATCTAAGTGGTCGAGAAAACCTGAGCAGCCATCTCAAAACGCTATTGTACTTCACCGCTCAGATGCACGTACCTTTGAATGACATCCTCGAAGCAAGTAACCTGCAGCCACAACAGAAAATAGAGGACATCATTGCTCATGCGAACAAGAGGCGAGGTTGTCAAAACGAGTGCCGTTTGATGCGAGATAGAGCTATTGGGCCATGAAGAAGGGGCTGGAGCATGAGGGCGGAGCCGCCAATCCTGACGATTGGCCTAGCATATCTTCGCCAAAAGACATCAGACACAGTGCACTCAACTGGTTAGGCAAAGAACCAGCTAGATGAATTTGTGATGCCGGCATCCGATAGCGATGATCGGCAGAGGTTCCCGAGGTCGTTGTCAACGAGGATTTCATCGGGGCTCCGGCTGGCGGGACTAAACTCTCAGAGGTACCACCATTGCATTGGGCATAGCGACGGCATCTTCGAGGGATCAGTAAGATGCCCCTCAACTCATCCGAGGAATCAGTAGGATGCTGGTGGGTTGGCGACGCTGGGACTGTCCCAGTATCCCATCTCGTTTGTCATGCAACTATACAGAGATGATCACGCTCATTTGATTTACATGGCAGTAGCCTGTAAGTCCCAGTTTTAAGTCCTGGTATACTGTCATTGCTGGTTTTAAGTCTCAGCAGACCATGGTCCTAGTTTAAAGTCCAGGCAGACCGAGAAATGCTAGTTTTACATCGTAGCGGACGGTGGTGTGTCTGATTTATGGTCTCAGCAGACCGTGCTGTTGATGTCAGTTTCATGTCATGACCCAAGGACAGAGCTGTGCTAGTTTTACGTCTCAGCAGACGGCTACTTACCCGTGCCAGTTTAGCGTCGTGGCGGACGCGTGCAAAAGATGCCAGTTTTTCGTCTTGGCGGACCTGTACAACATTGCCAATTTTACGTCGTAGCGAATGGTTACAACTTGCTAGTTTAGCGTCATAGAAGACGCATATTGCCAGTTTAGCGTCGTGGCAGACGCATGCAAGGAATGCCAGTTTTACGTCGTAGCGAACGGTGGTTGCCAGTTTAGCGTCGTAGCGAACGTGTATTGCCAGTTTAGCGTTGTAGTGGACGGTCAGTGCCAGTTTAGCGTCGTGGCGGACGAGTATTGCCATACCTGTTGTTGACACCATAGATGCTGCTAAATGTAATACTGCTTCAAATACACATGATTTACAGGATTTGGTAATTCATTACCGTTGACGTCTGCTAACTTGAATGCTCCGTTGCTGTACGTGTCAACCACCAAGAAAGGGCCTTCCCAATTTGCAAAGAACTTGCCTACTGGTTCACGCACAGCCTTAAGACTAGATCTCCTTTCTTGATCGGGTGCTGTTGAAGGTTGTGTCGATGTTTATATCTCTGTTTGTCTTGATATCTTTCAATCGTGTCAAGAGCCTGTATCCGCTTCTCTTCTACTGAATCCAGATCCGCGATCCGAGACTCGATATGTTGAGCCTCATTTATAACCATGGAGAGGGCCATTCTCAGAGAAGGAATTTGCAACTCAAGAGGCAGCATTGCTTCAGACCCGTAAACCAGGCTATAGGGTGTACTACCCGTAGCCGTCTTACACGTAGTATGATACGCCCATAGCACATAGAGGATCCATTCGTGCCACCGTCTTTTGTTGCCGTCGAGCATTTTCTTGAGCAGATTGATGATCACCTTGTTCGTTGCTTCAGCTTGACCATTCGCTTGCGGGTAATAGGAGGAGAAAAAAGATTGTCTAATGCCCAGGTTATCACAGAAGGATTTGGTTTCCGCGCTACTAAACTGTGGCCCATTGTCGGTCACGATAGTCATCGGGAGACCAAATCTGATTACTATATTGTCAAGGATAAAATGGGAAATCTGCTGAGATGTGATCTTTCGCAGGAGAACAGCCTCTACCCACTTTGTAAATTATTCAGTAGCGGTAATAATGAAGCTATGACCTGCGGAAGATTTCGGCGTGATGGGGCCTATAATGTCTAGTCCCCATCGCTGAAATGGCCATGTTATCTGCGTTGTATGTAATTCTGTAGGTGACACGTGTATGAGATTCACGTGACGCTGACATGTGTCACAAGTTTTAACCTTTGTCAGGCAATTCTTTTCCATGCACGGCCAGTAGTATCCTAAGCGACAGATTTTTAGGGCCATAGCCCGTGGTGCTACGTGGCCACCGCACAGTCCCTCGTGAACTTCGCCGACTATATGCTGCCCTTGGTTTTTGTCAATGCAAGCAAGTAGCACGCCATCAAAGGAGCATCTACAAAGAGTGTTGTCTCCGATGATGATGTATTGCCTAGCCCGCTTGCGGATCGCATCTTTCTGCGCATGTGTCAATTTAGATGGTAGCTCACCCTGTAAAAGGTAAGTTTTAATGTCATCGTACCATTCAGGTGTGATTTCCTCAAGAAGAGAAGAGATTTGCACAATCTGAATGATAGGATCTGCGTAGTCTGTTATCAATGCAGGGTAGGTGTCAAAAAGATGTGAAGGCACGTTCAGAACCAGTGTAGCTAGTGCGTCGGCCAGTGTGTTGTCCGTGCGTTGCACGTGCTGGACATCGATGGTCGCAAATCGGCTCAGAAGATCCTTAGCTTTATCGCAGTAGGGTTGCAAATGTATATCCTTGTAGGCGTAGACTCCTGTGATCTGATTTATGACAAGCATCGAATCGCCCCTAATCGCCAAGTGTCGAACATCGAGTTCACTGGCAGTTATTAATCCCCTGAGGAGCCTCTCATACTCTGCCACATTGTTCGTACAGGGGAAGGTCAAGTGATAAGCGTGGAGACGCACATCCTCAGGTGATAGCGTAATAACAGTGGCAGCACTGCCACCTCTAGTGGTTGAAGCTCCGTCGAAATACAACGTTGCTTCGGGGCTTGTCAAGATAGGGCTTAAACTATGTAAATGTTCATCAGGGAACTCTAGCTCTATAGTCACCTGATTGTTAATTGGT
>MNCI01005181.1:170406-188980 GCA_015680685.1 Gnetum montanum | reverse complement strand
TTAATTTGACAATGGCTTTGACCTTATCAGGGTCAACTCGTATGCCGGTTTTCGACACCACAAACCCCAGCATGCGTCTAGTTTTGACTCCGAATACGCACTTCTTTGGGTTAAGCCGAAGCTCGTATTTGGAGCATCTTTTAAGGACTAACTCTAGGTCTCTTGAATGATCCTCAGACTTTAAAGACTTAACAGCTATATCGTCTATGTAATCATTCAGCCTTCCTAGGAGGTAATCGTTGAAGATGTATGTCATGGCTCGTTGATACGTTGCTCCGGCGTTCTTTAGACCAAAAGGCATCATAGTGTAGCAAAAGGTGCCCCAGGGCGTCATGAATGTCATGGTCAATTGATGTTCCAGGTTGATTCGAATATGATTATACCTTGAAAAACCATCTATGAAGGATAGAAGCGCATGCCCAGCTGTCGTATCGACTAGCTAGTCGATACTCGGTAGTGGGAAGTTATCCTTGATCGTGGCCTTATTCAAATCCCGAAAGTCTATGCAAATGCGTATGCTTCCTTTCTTCTTTGGGATGACTACAATGTTAGATACCCAATCTGAGTAATCGACCACATAGATGAAACCAGCCTGATATAATTTGATGATTTTATCACGCACAGCTAGCGTGATCTCTGGCTTGATTTTGCGTGCCTTTTGCCTAACTGCTTTAATCTGCAGGTCTAAGATGATGTGATGCTGGATTAGCCTGGGGTCTAGTCCAGGCATATCTTCGTATGACCATGCAAAGATGATAATGTTGTCTTGCAGGACCTGCTTTATGGAATCATGTGTTTTTTGGTCTAATAAAGAACTGAATTTAAGCGTTTTGGCTTCACCCCTATGTGTAACGATAGAGATCTCATTGAGGGGATCTTTGGTTATGTCTCCAGCCTCCAGGTCTAGCGTACGCGTTGACTGTTGTGGCCATTCTGGGTACGTCTCCGACACGGCTATGGTTACGTCTTCTAAAGGGGGGTTAACGTCTACTAGCGTGGAGTCAAATTGCCTAACTACTTTCCCGTATGGGCCCATAAAAGTTAGAGGTGCTGAAAATGTTACGTCCATTTGCCATCTGCCCTGCAAAACTGCAAAGTGCGTAAAAAACCAGAAGAAAGATGACATAGTGTTGTCAAACGTGGAAAGTTAATTGAAGTTCGAAATTGTAAACAGGCTGTAATCAATGCTACTTGATTACGAGGCGATAAGATGTGGTAGTTTAACGTCATTTTGGACAGTGGCGCGTGCAATATCAGGTGCATTAATATCTTGATTTTCGGGTTCCATTTTAGGAAAGTCCCGCTGAAATCGAATATCAAGTCAGTGATCCTCGCATATAAGTAAGTAGTTTTTGATGAGGACAGGCTGTTGGCTATTGTGAATTCGAATTCGTAATTGTTGCTGAGCAAGAGAAGGAAGAGTAGAGGATTAGAGCGTGTGATTTTGCGAAGATTTGCAAGTGTTAAACTATGAAAAATTCTGAAGCTGTTGCAATGGCATCAAAGATCAAAAGGAAGAATGCAAAATTGGCCAAAATCAATGAGGTGCAAGAAAATCTGGAGCGCGTTTCGCAGGCGGTGGTCGATGTTCGTGACCCTACGCCTTTGAACCGGTAGGTCATTCCTTACATGCTTATGTTTGTTTTAATGTCTACTTTTCATGGTATCTTTTGCGTGAATGTGGATTTCAAATTGTGGACCTTGGGTTAATGCGAGGGTTTGATGGGGTTGCGTCTACCGCCGTTGTCAGGGACAAACCTTGCGTTATTGCAAGGGTTTGGGAGATTTCGACCTGGATAACTAGGTGTAGTTTATAAGTTTTTTGTATTAGTCATGCAAATGTAAATGTAGGCGTTAATGTATGTATTGGATTTTCTGTACAACGTTACGCTAAAGCCTGTTCTGATTGTTTTGGATATTGTCGGGGTTTTGTGTTGTATAAACCCCATCATCCCCAATGTCCCTCCCCCGCAAACGCGGTTGCAAGGTAAGGCCATATGGTTTCGACGGGGTGCGCTGGAGTTTCTGCAGTTCTTGCTAGGCAACTACAGCATCATTGTGTGGTCTGATTTGTCTGGCGACATTGCCGGTGCCCTTTTAGAGCACCTGCTGGCGGGTTCTACACAAGGGATTCTGGCCTTTTTGACAGACGGGGCCATCGATACGGGTCGTCCCGAGGGCCGAGAACTTTGTGCCCGAGGCTTAAGGAGCTTAAAATGGATCTGGGAAATGGCTCAGTTCAGTTGTTATCATACATATAACATGCTGTTCATGGCTCGCCATGTCTTGACCTATTTCCAGAACCCACAAGGCACGGTGTACTACGCAGGCGGGTAAGCGAATTTAATTAACTATCTATTTTTTGTTGTTGTTATATGTTTGTTATCAATGTGAAATATAAGAGAAGCCTATGTGCAAAATGTAAGATAAGCCTACGTTGTATGGTACAGGTTTTTTATTCATGACAATAGGTTAGTCGAAAATGGAGATGCGTTATCATGGGCCGAAATGGCAATAATGGCATTTACCTCAACTAGCAATGTGCACGCTGGTGTTATAGGGTAGATTGGCTTTGACATGCATGAGTACCCCACCCGCTATGCTAGCGCTTTTGAGAATTGCCAGAGACTCAGGTGGCTGCATGATGACTGGACCTTAGATCCGCCCCTTACCGTTGAGGACGTGCAGAGGAACCTTCCGCCATTTCCCTTGCCATTTGGACCTGGTGAGGCTGTTGTATAGTCGATTATTGCGTAATATAGTTGTAAATTGTGAGCGTTACGTAATAGTATTTTAGTTTGATTTGTGTTTTACACTGTTCAGTCAGGGAATCCCGGGAGATTACCCTTACGATTTTCGGCTGCGAGGCGAGCACCGTCCTCTTCCGCTACGGCGACATCAAGGATGCACAGCGCTGGCTCGGCCACTCAGCGGCCCCAGTCGCAGTGACCACCAAGATCCAAGCAACAGGGCTAATGCATCTGTTTTTAGCTACAACTCCTAATGTCCCACCAGTGAAATGCTAACCCTGGTCAACTCCTTCAACGAAAAGGCAGAGCGTTTTTGCACGCACGTACATAACATACGCATAAGCTTTAACATTGATGCTCAGCTCTTCGCGGACCTATTTGGCGTCCCCTCGGATGGCCTTCCCGTAAGTGAGAAGGTGAAGAGGAGCCTCAACTTCCAGGAGTGGCTGAAGGAGTGGGTAAGAGTCCCAAAAGAGACTAAAGGGTTTCCTTGCGAAAGATTCCAGATGGGCATTGCCAAGACACTTTATCCTCTTTTTCGGGCCCGGAATTTCCCCAAAACTCTCTCGCAAGCGAAGTTCTTTTCTATAGAACAGACCCATATTATGCGGGAGGTTCTGGAAGAGGGGACCCAATTCAATTGGGCAAGCTATTTCGCTAAGGGGTTGTGCAACGAGATGATCAAGCTTCACAGGAAGCTTGAGTCTCGTTTTAATGTGCATTACACCTTCTTCATAGCTTGCCTTCGGCGTTTTGCTGAGTTTCTGGTCGTCCAAAGGAATGGGGTCTGGATACAGCAAGACTGAGGCCAGCTCTCCAGACCTTAGATTACCCATATCCTCAGCACTACCCATGGGCAGGATCCACCAGAAGGGATCGGGAGTCATTGTCTATAACGACCAAGGGGTTGGCGGTGCCCCAAGTGCAAGGCCTCGACAGCGTAGGCAGGATAATGCCTACTTACACTGGTGATGCCTCGCAAGGGAAATGCCTGGCGGAGGAAATTGTAGAACCTGCAGCTCGGCGTAAAAGGCTCCGTATAGCCAAGGCCCCTGGGAGTGACGCAGGCCGAACTGTGGCTGTCAAAGTTCAGCGGAGTAAGCCTCCACCTAGTAAGCATAAAGGAATTGTATTACACAATGTTTGTTTAGATGGTTTGGAATGATATACTAAGGTGCTGTGATATGACTAGTGAGAATTACAGAGGAACCGACCTCTGAAATAGGGGCAGTAATACTAAGCCGTGGGGAGGGGGCCTCAATTTTGGAAGAAGAGGCTCTAGCTGTTAGCGTGAGCTGTGCACAGGCTCTGGTGTGTGAGGAGGCCCCAGCTATTAGCAGGAGCTGTGCACAGGACCGGGTACATGAGGAGGCCCTGGCTACTAGAACCAGTGACGCACAAACTCAAGTGCGTGAAGAGGAAAGGGAGGCGGAAGATGTTGGCGAAGTTGCCACTGTCACCGGTAGAGGTAATGAGTGTGTTAGCGAGTTTGCAGGATTCTATTAATAGAAGAAGTTTCTAACTGGATTACGCTATAGGAGAAGAGGATGTATCCACGTCTGTCGTTGTAAATAGAGTGTGGAGAGACTTCCCTGACAAATTTGCCTTCATGGAAGGTGTTGTTAGTGACATGATCGAGCGGCTAGAGCGCGTCAAACCTGGAGCTGGTACGTTATGGTCGTAGTAAGTTTGTGATATTACATAGTGGTAATGTGTCATCAACATTTGATGGTTTTTTCTATTAGGAGCTTGCCTCCAATGGGATCCCACAGAGCCCATTGATTTGGACACAGTGGAGCCACCATCCGATGAAGCATCCATGCCACGTCACATTTATGAGGAACTGCGTAAATGTGCGTTACGCTCGACACGCTCCTTATGGGAAAGTAGGGGCATAAATGAAAATCTATGGAAAAGGTTGCAGAGCTCGGAGCAGAGGGTTGAGTCTCTGACCAAAGAGGTCGGAGACTTAAGATCATAGTGTGACTTCCAACAGGTGCGAGCGACAGGGGATGAAGACTAGCGTACCGCTGTTGTTGATTACTCCCGTTATTGGACTGCCATCAAAAATAGCGTACAGACCAGTCGGGCGTTGGTAGAGCAGCGGATGCAGATAGAACTCCTAGCTCAGAAAAGCCAGGACTGGAGGGATTATTGTGCATGTGTGCAAGAGTGGGGGCAGAAGGAGAAGGACCACAAACATCTGTATAAGTGAGAAAGCATCGCTTATCGGAAA
This sequence comes from Gnetum montanum, assembly GCA_015680685.1. NCBI lineage: Eukaryota > Viridiplantae > Streptophyta > Gnetopsida > Gnetales > Gnetaceae > Gnetum > Gnetum montanum. The sequence continues at coordinate 183,994 of MNCI01005181.1, read as the reverse complement.
CTTTATCATGATTCTGCTATCAGGGCCCAATCCTTGGAAGTCTTCCTAGACGTCATCGGAGCTTCTGAAGGCTTCAAGAAGTTTGAAGAGCAGGTGACTGTAAGTGCGTCCCCGGAAAGGGAGATGACTCTCCCTGGGGGTCAGGCTATAATCCCTACTTTCTTCCCGGACCCACCCTGCTGGAGCAGCGTGGAGAAAGGGAAAGTGAAGGCTGGAGCTGCCTTGGGAGAGGATGTGTGGCCAGATCTAATGGAGGAAGAGATTATGAAGTACTTGTGGGCTGGCCTGGACAAGCTTCCCTTTGCTGCAGAAGCAGGGCTGTCGCAAGTAAGTTTATGCATGACTTAGTTTGCATTTTCTAATTATGATGTTAAGTCTTGTGTAGCTAATGTACTTACTGTATTTAGGTACCAACTGAGGATAGGGAAGGCGAACAAGCTAAGGATCCAGTAGAGGAAGTAGCAGAAGCAGAGGAAGAGGAAGAACGCAGCGATGAAGAGCGTCCTCCCGTGGAGTCGATGCTGGAACAAGGACCTCATGAAGAGGAAATTCTTTATGAAAGAATAATTCCCAGAGACGACGGCCCACTGGAGGACGATCCACTAGGGCTAGATCTGGATTTAAGAGATACTAGTGACAGCGGCAGTAGAGGAAATGCATAATTGTGATTTACAAATATTTTTATTGATGTGGAGTGAAGTATTGTTTTATGAATGACTGAAAAGACGCGTTATAAAACCTGGTGGATGTTTTAAATGTCATTTATTTTGTCTTTTTTGGCTTTTATGCATTTATCTGCACAGCGTGAATGTAATTATTAAGGATGGTGCCTAAGTTATAATGATAGAATGCAATGGCTAGTTTAAGGCCATCGCGGGCCGTCACATGATTCTGCGTAACCTAGCGACTAGTTTAAGGCCATTGCGGGCCGTGACTAGTTTAAGGCCATTGCGGGCCACGACTAGTTTAAGGCCATTACGGGCCTGATGCGTAATGTAGAGAAAACGTAAATGATGATAATGCATAATTCTGGGTAACTAGTTTAAGGCCGTTGTGGGCCATGGTATAGTATGCGTAAATGATAATGGTGTACAATTCTGTGTCACTAGTTTAAGGCCGTTGCGGGCCATAACTAGCGTAGATGACAGTAGTACATAATCTTGCGTAATTATGATAAAACAATGTGAAAGCGTAAATAGCACGAGTATAGTAAATCAAATAGCATAAGTAATGACAAGCGTAAGCACCGAAAGCAAATGTAGCGTAAAAATGTATGAAACAAAAGAAATGGCTAAGTACAAGGCGCGATAACTTGCCAAAACATGATAACGTACGCAAAGACCATCGTTCAACCATTAATGCGCAATTGTTTCTTAATGGCCTTTACGTTAAGCGTTGCGTAAGGGCGAAGAGACTTATGATTTGACTCCTCTACGCTGCCATCCGGAAATGGCAGGTCGGCCCAAGCTAGACTATCATCATTGCTGTCAGTTTGTTGAGGGATTTGGAGACGGGTTTGATCATCAGTCGTTTCTATCTCTGAACCTCATTCTTCTTCAATGTTATTAATGGTCGTGGGGGTGACTTCATCACCGCGTATCACAACCTCCCCTCCGGTATAGGGAAGATGTATCTCTTGGTGTATCGGTGATGAAATCGCCCTCAACTGGGCTAACCATGACCTCCCCAAGATCAGGTTAAACCCTGGCATCTCCTCGACGACTAAGAAATTGGCCTCTGTTGGGAATTAATCCCCCACCACAAACTCAATACGCACCATCCGCTTAACTTGAACCCGTGCCCCGTTGAACGATTTTACGCAAGCCGTCATCGTGGGCATGATCTGGTCGACCAGACCCAACCTATCCATGATGGAATAGGGAATGATATTGGTAGCTGTGCCATCATCTACGTGCACTCTCCGAATCCGATATTGACCGACCCGGATGGTGATGAACATAGGTTCAGTTGTGACCTAACCTTTCTCGGGATCATCTTTGATAAACTCATCATGGAAGGTCAGCGAGGTAGGCATAGGTTTCTCAGCTTCGGAAGAAAACATGATAGCATGTATCGCTTCCTCCTCCACTGGCAAGCTTTCATCCACTGATATGGATGTCAGCATGCAAACCATAGCCTCACGGTGCTCTCAAGATGTCATAAGCAGGTCATAAAGGCTCAGGGTTGTGTTTTTTTGTTTGAGAGCCTATTTAACTTGCGTAAATGAGTCGAGGAGGTCCTTCTCTCGGCTGGGTTGTTTATCCCCTTTGTCCTCTTCCATTCAGCCTAGGAGACGGATCTCCCGAGGTAGAGCGGTGTCAGTCGAGGGGCTGTTCTTTTTCTTGCCCAGAGAAGGCGGTTGCATTTCTGCACCTTTATCCTGCCCCTGAGGTACAGGCGAAGGCACAGAGGCCAGAGGCCTAGGCTTAGGGAAGCCGAGCGTAGAATGGTCTTTCATTGCGTTAACTGATGTGTCCTCTCCCTTTCGTTTGGGAGGTGATGGTTGACGCTTTTGGTTGGAGGTCTGCCCCTGCGTGAGAGGAGCAGCCTGTGGTTTTGGTACCTTGATAATGAAGGGAACCTTAGGCGTGGGCGTAGATGAGGCCGCGGCTTGACTGTCGCTGCGTGACTGAGGGTGTATCCAAGAAGGTGCCCGTATAATGAAGGGCGGCCTCAAGACCCCACTAGCTGCCGATGAAATGGTTGGCCCCCTTTGTGAGCTAGCAAGGACACGCAAAACAAAAGGTTGTTTTGGCAGTTCCCTCCTCTCACTGTCCGTACTTACCACAATGATTGTATAAGGATCATCATTTGCGTTCAACGGGTCCTTATATACATGCAATGTTTGGTTTTCTGGACGCGTCGGGTTGCTGTTGTCTAACTTGAGTGAACCATTGTCCAGCATACATTGAATGTCATCTTTCAACACCCAGTAATAATCCGTATCGTGACCACACAGCTGGTGGTAGTCACAGAAATGGTCTAGCCTGAAAGATCTCGGAACTGGTGGTTCGTTAGGTAAGGCTAAAGAAGGGTTCTTCAGTAGTTCACAATGACGTTTGTGACGCTTCAAAGCTTCCTTGGACACCTTCTTAGGTTGAATGTGCCCTGCCCCTAACAGTTGTTTCAGCAGTTCAGAATGCTTTACAGGTAATGCCGTGTACTTTGAGCGATCCTTACGCTCAAATTTTGGCTTAGGCTGGGGGGGCTCTTCAGGGGTAGTTGTTTCTTGGCTGGTGTCGGCACCAGCCGTGGTTTCAGGAGGCGCTGTGGGTGCCTTCTTGTTCTTAGTCTTTGTACCTTCAGTCATTGCAGCTACTGTCGTTGTCGCTACTTTACCTTTGTCTTTGCTCTTGTTATGTGCATTCCTGTAGGCGACATACGCCGGGTCCTTGCTGGCCTCCACAGCATCTTGGATGCTTCTTGTTTGAGTGAAGGCCTGGTGTAGAGAGTTGGGGGAAAGATAATACAGCTTTAACTTAATAAAGTCGTTGACTACTCCCTTGAACATAGCCAGCAGATGTGAGTCCGCGATTGGCTCGCGAATCTCATTCAAGGTAACATTCCAGAGCTGTATGAACTTTTGGATAGGCTCGAGCGGGTCTTGCTTCACCCCCATGAGCTGATCCAATGTGACTTCTGGTTTCAAGTTGTATTTGAAGTGGGTCACAAATTGGGTCAGTAGCCCTTCCAAGGTTGAGATGGAAGAGCGTGGAAGGGCTCGGTACCAATCCAAAGCTTTTCCTGTTAGAGACATTGTAAAGACTCAGATGATGGTGTGTGGCCACTATTGCAACAACAAGGACTCAGACCTAAATGTGACCAAGTGAGCGTTGGGGTCTCCCTCCCCATTGTACTTAGTAAAATGAGGTAGGGACATCCCTAGTGGCAACGACAGCATAGGGACCGCTGGAAGTTTGAGGTGTCGAACCTCCTCGGTGAGAGTTTGTATAAGCTGGAAGGCCTGGTCCAGACCTGTTGACGGAGGTGTCTGTGCAGAAGGCATAGGAGGTTGGACTGGGAGGGCGGCGCTAGGGAACGGAAACGACGGGAGAGGTTGGCTAGCTGCTTGTGGGGTAGGGATCCTTGCAGGAGGAGGGGCCTATGAAGACCACCACCCACTAGTTTGCGAAGAGGGGTTAGCCGCCGCCTGCTACGTAAGATAAGGATAGATATACTATGGGACCACCTGTGAAACTTGCATTGCAGGTGCAATGGAGGGTTGCACACCATACAGCGTAGACTGGTTGTGTTGCGTTGCAGGGTTGGGCTGATGACTTGGGGCAGGCTGTTGGATGTATGTTTGTGGTTGAACAGCTGTGGTGATCTATTGAGTTGGAGGGGGCAGGGGTGGTAAAATCTATGCTAGGTGAGTTGTGGATATGTTGTGAGGTTGTATCTGAGGGATAAAATGGGACGCGGTGGTCGCCGGGACCACCTTTGGGATGCTAAGTACCCACGGTGACAAAACCGCCCCCACGTTATTATGAGGTATTTGTACTTGCAGCCCAGACGGCTGTGCGGTGGCCTACAGCATGGCAGGGAAATGCATCTGCATGGTCATGGCTGGGTCAAGAGGAGCAGCCTCTCCATTGAAAGGAAAAAAGGGATTTATGTACGTTTGGGGGCTCAGAGTATGGAACGAATGTTCCGACTAGGCTGCCAATTCATCCTCCTCCTCTTCCCCATGCTGGGGCTCCAACGTAGCCCGTGAAGCCTAGCCTTTGGCCATGACCAACCGTGTTATAAGTTCATGTTGGTGTTCGGTTAAGGGAATAATGTCGTAAGTTGTTGGCTTGAAATCATGGCCCCCTCGGTGGACCACCTCAAAGTTTCATTTCGCTTCGACTTCGGCTTGGCTAAGAGCCAGCTTCGCTGGATCTTAACACATATAAAGTTGTATTCTTCAGGGATTATGACCATGAAGATGAGCTCTTTTCCCTGAAGTCTCAATGATCGGCGCAATGGCCCCTGAGATCCTATTGCACCAGGAGCTGGTCTGGTGACCGCGATAGGGTTCACAGATGTGGCACCCAAATCGGCAGGGACCATGGCGGTTGTAGTCGTGTACAAGGAATCCATTGATCTATGAGATTAACGATAACTAGTAATCGGATCTAAGAAATGGGTAGCAACAAAAACACGAATAGGCTTTCTACCCTGTAGGATTCCAAAGAAATCGTCCTTGCAACCGATCTATACCACACGATTTACCGTAAACTTCCTTAGAGGTATTACGTCTATGGTTTAGGGTATGGATCGCTAATCGGGCTACTCGAAATATTCCGATCAAAGCCTAGGCCCTCCTTCTAGTTCCAGAAAACTATAACGATGAAAAATATCGGCAGTTGGAAAATACCAAACAAATTCCTGCATACACAGTTTTAACCACGGATCCGTGCAAGGGCTATGCTGGAAAAACGAATCCGCGGCGCCCTGAACGGTCTTGTCGATCAGACAGGGACTTACTAATCAGTAAACCAATGAATATCTCGTGGAACGATCTGATTCAAGGAATCGCAAAATGAGGGGAAAACGCCGTAGATGAATTGTAACGATGATAACGCTAAACACGATAAGAGGAGGCTAATACAAGAGAAACGCATAGTCTCAAGATCTACGCTTTGACTTGAAAAATGTATATTTTGTATATCACATGACACTGGGGAGACCCCGATTACTGGATGTAAAGAAAGCACAAAAAAACAAGAAAACTGCCCAAACGGAAGTCTGGTCTACCTCGTGGACCAAAGCTAGGATGCAAGGAAGGTCAAGCTGTGACGTCTATCGATTAACTGTTTCTGACCAATAGAGCCTGCGAACCGTGCAAGATGATCCTACAACCTTGGATCTGCTTCTTTCGCCTTAGGTAGTTTCTATTTAGGACTGCTAGTGGTCGCTAATGGAGAAAGTTGTGTCTTCCCCAACAGAACGACTACTCTTGTTGCCGATGCTCAAAGCGAACTGTGCTCTCTTTCTGTCGGAAGGTGATGCTGTCAACAATTGCCAAAGTGCTCCCTCTCTGTATCTCTGCTCAAAGTGATAAGTGCTCCAGTGCTCAGAAAAATGCCTTTGCTTCTTTGATTTTCCAACCCCTGTATCTTTATCAACTGGGGTATTTATAGGCTGCGACGCCCTGTGGAAAAGGCGCAACCCTGATGATGTGTGTCCCAAATGTTTCGGGTACTGTTGGTCTAACCATTTTTGTGTCAAACTTCATGACTATGCACAATACGCTTATTTGCGTATTGTGCGTGTAAAGAACAGATTCACGTCGGGCGTATTTCAACTGTCTTTGGGTTATATTATGCTCATTCACGCTGCGTTGCGTGCATGACCGTGACATAACATGGAAGCCATGGATTTAAGCTATTTTACGCTTGCTTACGAAGCCGCGCATAATGAATCGTAAAACAATGTTTAGCTTGGCGGTGCAATATGCTGCGTTGCTTAATGAGCGTATGATGAGCAATCGTACTTTCTTAGACTTTGCGTTTGACTGTTTTGGAGCTCATTACGCTCCCGTGCGTAATAGAGCGTAAACCTGACCTTGAACAAAAGACTTAGCAAAATATACAAGAAGTCGCATATTACACTACTCAAGCCTCTCCCTATGCCGAAGTAACTATCCTTCTGATGTCAGACTATGTTTAAACAAAATCACGCTAAGCGCCATTACGCTACGTCGCGTGGTATAGCGTAAACAGAGAAAACATAGTAAGATTAAGAATCTGCACAAGAAGTTGAAGACTTGATGCTATGTGCCTCTTGGTGTTGCTCTGTCTTATTCTCCCTTCTGGAATTCTGACATGCGCCCTTTCCTGAATTGTGAATCCTTGCCTGAGGCTGACTCACAATTTTCACAGTGTTTCAACCTGTCCATCACTTATTTTTGGAGCAAAAAACATGCAATGATAGAGAAAAAATGACAACCATCATGTATACTAAAGGATCATCACATCCCTTTTCTTCTATCTAGCTTCATATGCTGATAGTATTCTTTAGAAGTTCCTGAAACATAGTAATAAGAATCTTACTATTCATAGAACTTTGTATCATAACTCCCAAAGGAGGAAGTTAGACTCATCCACATCATATACAAGAACATCAAACACAATAGTTCAACATTTAAATATAAGCATATCTTTGATATACATTTTAGATCCTATTCATCTCTCCATCCAACCCCACAGTTATGCATACACATCAAAAATACTGAAATAGGAAAATGGTAAAAACTATCCATCAAATTTGGAGAATTTTTGAAACCTAAAAACCAAAAACAAAAGCATAAAAATGATTTAAATGAAATCTTAGCTTCATAGAAATTTAAATCAAGGCTCCTAAATTATAAGCTACTTTGAACTAATCTCCCAACATCTTAAAAATCACATAAATCCATTGAAAATAATAGGAGAACAATAGAATAGAAGGAATCAAAATAAACTAGAGAAACCAAGGAAGAATGATTTGAAGGTGAAATGGAAATTATGTTTTATATGTTTTTTATATAAATATAAATTAAAATATGTAAAATATACTAGTTTAAATTTTAGTTAAAAATTATATAAATTTTGCATCCATTTTCCCCTCATAACTAATATCATAGGACTCACATTCTCCATAACTTACTCATGAGAAATCCAATAAAAATATTAATTAAAGCTATAATATCATACCACATCTACAATATATTCAAGAAATAATACAAACATACTAACTAGCTCTATGGCTCAAACATGGATAATATCATAATCATAATATAATAATAATCATAACATCATCTAACATGTATAACATGATTTGCTAAATAACACTAACTCTATAGATGCATAGCATGATAACATGGTTTGCCAAATAACACTAATAGGATTAACATGAGTGTAGAACATAACATCACATAGATCAAAATCATACATACCTATTGAGTGGTCAATCTTCCCTCATAATCCTCATACCATGTAAGCCAGAAAAATCATACTACACATTTAGCAAGATTAGTGTGCATAATCATAACATCATAAGATCTCAAAAAATATATCAATAAAATATTAGAATGAATGATATGTTCCCATGAATCCAATCATAGCTAATTATGCACATAAGCAAAAATAACATAATATTGTAAGGCCCTATGATGAGGGGTTACACTATGACTTCTATATCACATGGAAAGTAGGAATTATAACTTAGGAATGGAAGGTGTTTCTACACTAAATCATATGTTGTTAAATATTAGGAAAATTATAATTACCTATCATTATTTTATCCGTATTCCTAAAAGATAAGGTTAGTTCTAATAAAAGTCACCAATAGAGAAATAACTATAATATTAACATAAATCATTAGTAAATATAAGAAGGATAGGAACATAAAATTAAATGATATTCTTTGGGGTATATTTCTTAACATGGAAACTTCTTATAAGCTATTATTCCTATGAGTTAGTATATGGAAAATTGTCAAAATTGCTAATCCAAGTTGAACTTTGCAAACTAACCATCACTTTTAACTTAGATCTTGATCTTGGTTTAGCCCAAAAATAATAATAGACAAATCTCAATATGTTAGATTAAAATAAAATGGTAATACTTATGCATAATGAGATCCACAAAATCTATCATAGCATAGACATGTTAGCAAAATTAGATACTTTGAGCTAAAGCTACATGATTAGGTCCTATATTGTAACCCAAAAAATATCCCATAATGCATCAAATTTCAAACACTAGAGAGATCTTATAGTATTCACATGATACTTTTAGTTAATTGTAAAAATATTTTCTTTTAGTTTGATAGAAATATTGAATAGGATGCAATAATGAAAAACATATACTATGATCATAAATTCATCCCTTCATCTCTAAAAAATGAGAGATCATTCTCATTAGGGCTATTTGGTCCTTATACAATAATAACTTTAATGGATTGTTATGGTCACTACACCTAGATAGAAGGAAGAAGAACCATATAGTTATGGTTAAACATGTCACATCAAGAAGGTTTGTTGATTTCTTGAGACTCTACATTGGGTTTTATTAACATTACTCATATTAAAATTACTAAGGGAATAATGTTTAGATAGCATGTTTCCTTGTCATATTACTTGAAAGGCATGTGATCCATTTTCTAATTTAAGTTTTTTTGGATAAAAAATTAATTAATTAATTAATTTAGATGAAATCATCCTTTTGGGTACTACTAGAAAGACATGTAATCCATGTTTGAAGGTAGGCTACTTCTAAGAATTTAAACAATCTTGTAGAATAATTTTCACAAATGATTGGAAGTGCATTTAATCCATCCTTGAAGGTGCATTTCTAGTGGGATTAACACTGATCATGTTTTTGGAAAAACATATAATCCAATTTGAAAGATGCACCACTAACTAGTATCCAAGGATCATATGTCCTTAAAATGTTTAATTAATTAGTTAATTTTCTAAATATTCTTCATGCTATGTTTTCTTCTTTCTTGTGTAAGTGACCATGTGCTCATGTAATTGTTCATTTCATCTCATGATGGTGGGTTGAAGGATGATACAATGCAACATCATTGAATTTAGTAGGACTTAGTTTGAAATATAATTAGACAAGTATACTTTGCATTTTAGTCATGCTCTACGTGTGGGATTCACTATATCCATGGATACAGTACTTGATATCCCACTTCTACTATTCCATTTTTAGTCCATTCACGTCATTTTCATGGTGCTATTATGAATTCATTAGATATGTATTAATATAACATGAATATTACCATATGGACTAATGTGTGTTCTAATTTTTTGTATTATTTATTGACATTTAACTACCATTATGTCTATGGATATTTCACATGGTAGTTTTTCAAGGATAACAATAGTAGGAACCTGGTATGGTGAGAAACTAACATAACTTTTATCAATTTGGGCTTCAAACCAGCTAAATAATTTCATGTCCTTCATGGATGTTGGAATTATCTAGCGTGAAAGTATAACACCTCAATGCTTCAAACCTAGGATCTTAGGTTACTTATTTTTTATGTTTGGTTCTTAAGCATAAGGGTATATTTAATATGTTATGTTAATAATATATTTTATGTTTCTAGTGGTTAATGCTAGTGCATTATAACATCTCTCTTATGCTTATATTTATGGTTGTGCATCTTAAGGTTTGAAACCTTGACTTCTTGTTCATGTGCATTGACATTTCTATACATCATGTTATAACTTATGTTTCTTAAGATATGGACCTTTGACCTTTCTCTTATTACATATTTGGAAATACTATTTTTTTTTAATTTCATTTTGTGATTATTATTTCTTAGAATTAACCAATGCTTGGTGCCTCTTGTGAAGGACAAGTTGGAAGGATGGTAGTGGCCCATTAATGGTATTTTATTAATGTTTATTATATAGTATTTAATTAATATTTTTATGTTATTTGATTTTCGATAATGTAATAATATGGTTATAAGTCATGTTAATAGATATTTGATATTTATTCCAATTATTCTTTTATTTTATCTTGGAAGCTATTTTTGAATATGTGGGCTTATTCTAGTATTTTCTTGCTAGCTTTAACTCATTAGTTGACTATTAGATCCTTAATGTGAATAATGTTACCTATTTTAGAAAATAAATTATTAATTTTTTATTCTTATAATTGCCCAAACACTCCCTCTTATGCCCACAAATACTTAGCAATGATAGCCCTCTTAGCATCAACTGTACATATTTCTCTCTTTTGTGCTTATGCTCATGGTTATGCTTTGTGAATCTGTTAGAGGCTTCTAGATTTGAACTTGCTCTTACTTGATGAAGCTTGTTTCTTAGTTGATCTCTGAAAGTGGAGAAAATATTCTTGAATATATTAATTTTGGTTAATAACATAACTTTTAAATCAAATTTATTTGATGATATATTAATTATTGATCTAACCTATGTTGATTTAATCCTTATTTTTGATGTTAAGTTGTAATTTGTTATTTTTGTAATTTTCATTTTGTGCATCATGCTCATCTTCCTTGTATGACATATTCTCCTTCCAGTGGTGGTGAAAATGATGTCTCCATGCATCATGACTTCTATTGTAATAGAGATAAAAATCATGATGGAAGTCACAATAGATCTTCTCTACATTTTTTTTGATACAGTGCAATTGTCATGTCCCCATTTCCATATGATGTTACTGCATAACAAAGATGGTGCCTCTTCATAACAAGTGTTCATGTTATCATTAGAAGACCCAAAAGTGTAGTTGTAATTAATACTCGAAAGGGCATGTTGTAATAATGGATGCATCTCTTGAGGTAACCTTTGAGGGTTTGACCTAAGACATTTATACCTGGTGATGGGACGCGATATCGCATGAGCCGCGATATCATGTACGTGATATCGTGGCTGTCGCGATATCGCATCCCATGCGATATCGCGGTCCGCTACCATATCTATAAATAAGAGGCGGCACTCCCCTTGTTCCTCATCCTAGGCTTAAAGTAGCAAAGCTTTGGCAGATTGATCACCCCAGAGATAGATTATTTTCCATGTACTCGCAGTAGGAGTCCCCAAGTGAATGGATCTTTATTCAAGCAGCTTTGTACCTGAACAAAAGTTGTGTATGGCAATAAAGACGAGCTTTGTGGATAAACCTTTCAGTACATGGAATAGGTTTATTACATGTTATTTCTTACATGTCATTTATTACCTACATTAGTGCGGTATGAGTACGACTTGATTACGAGCATTTACGAATGTGTACGGTTAGTCAAGAAATCAGTTACTCATCGCAATTAGTTTCTCTCACCCTAAACTCCTAGAACATGGGATAAGTACGACTTGGTTACGAGCATTCAAGGATGTGTATGGTTAGCCAAGGAATGGATTCTTATCACAATTAGGTTAGTTAAGTACCTTAGTACAGCCACTTCGAGCATGTGCATTATGTGTGGTGATCCCAGTAACAATTAGCGTTTGGTAGCCACAGTTGCATAGTTCAGGGTATGTACAGTAAGTGGGAATAGATGCTGACACTAGGACTTATTTCATTAGTTAGAGTTAGTTAGTTTCTCAACCCTTTACCTCTTAGCATATGAGAAAAACATAAAATACCAAAAAAATCATATACCTCAGACTTGCTTAACCATACACCATGACACATACAAGAAAGCCTGGGAAGACAATGATTAATTAACCCCAAGTGTTCCAAGTAGCGTGTAGGCATTTAGTCTATGGAGTTTCACCGGATTGTGCATGCGATGCTCATATTCATATGGTTGAGTATAGGGATACCCGCCACTCGTCATTGGCGCCATTGCTAGGGACTAAGTGTTTGTATGCCAATTAGAACATAAGGAAATCATTCACATTATTGTGAGCCTTAACAAACCTTTAGGTTAATTAGTTAATTAAGAACTTATATGGCGAAATAGCATACCGATAAATGATGACTTCTTCTCACAAAGTTAATTCACCTAGGACTAACACTAAAGACAGTTGGCAACATACAACGCATAACCAAAACCAGCCAAGTCCTAAACAATATAAGATAGTTTATACTCGTCTTGATGAGTATATTTCGAACTTTACTTTTATCCTCCATCAAGAAAAACAGCTGCGATGGAGAGACCTGCAAGGTAACATCGTGTTACCCCCAGATCGATTAGTCCCGAACATGCTCTTCCATGCCTTGGCACAGATTGGCATGCAGGAACTATTCACTAAATATGTTGCTGAGGAATTTGATATGAGGGATTATTATCCCACAGACGCACAACATAAGAGGGACTTAAGATAGGAGAGTCAACATACACTGCTGAAGGGCAAAGCCTCACATGTCCTTAGTGAAATAGGAGATGAGGAACACCTTATAATAGGTTCTTTAGCAAATGATGTTTTCCCTCCTCATGATGGTGAAGAGGTTAGGCATTAGAGCCTTCGATCAACTATACATACTATGGGTTCTAATCCCCGTGATCACCAACTGTTGACAGAAGGAGCAACCACTCACACTAAGGACAGGCACTTAGATCGTTATAATGATCAGGGCTGAAGCAGCCAAAGAGAAGGTAAGAAACATCACCATGGTGATGGCTCCCCTTCCTCTTCTCCTTCATCTCACCACTCACACTCTCCTTCCACATCTGGGTGCAGCCATCATGAACATAACAGTGAGGGTAAAGGTAAGGAAGATGAGAGGCCTCGATAGGAAGGTTGAGAGGTAGGCCAAGGGCAAGGACGTAGGGAGAGTAGGGAACCACGAAGACATCATAGATGTCATGAAAGAAATGATCATGACGAACCCTTACTTGTAACCCGAAGTATGCTTGACATTACAGAGGCTGTTAGGATTCCCACAAGGCACTTAAAAGATAGTCGGATCAAGCGTTTGGACATAAATAATATCCCACATTTTGAAGGGGGATACAACGCTGATCCACAACATCATTTATAGGCATTCCATGATGCTTGTGCCTTGTAGCATATAGACAATAAGTGGCAGAAGCTTAAGTTGTTTCCAAGGACACTCATTAAAGAAGCAAAGAGTTGGTACCAGTCCTTAGAACTGGAAACCATCAGGAGGTGGAGTACGATGTTAGAACTCTTCAA
>MNCI01005181.1:139980-169941 GCA_015680685.1 Gnetum montanum | reverse complement strand
TGCACTAAATCCAAGACTCAATCAATGGCAAACACCCCAAAGGTTACCTTATCCACAAGGTAACCTAAGGCAGTTCCACCAACCACTAACGTATTATCCAAGTGGAACTCCACCATGGCCCATTGGACAATATCAGTAGTGGCAATACCCACAATCATGGGGGATGCCACCGCCAACACAACAGTACCCTTACTAGTAGCCCGATCCTTATGGTTATTATGTGTAATAGCCGGTTTCTCCAGGTGACTCTACGGGTCACACTACTCCCCAACGTCACTACCAAGTTTGGGAGTACTTCAGGAGGACTCCTTCTCCTTCGAGAGACATCTCACACTTATCCCATCCTCCAACTCCATCCACATCTCTTCCACCTATAGTTCCCATACAACCTGTTTCAACAATGCAAGGGGAATTACCTACTCAACCGCAACAACGTTACGCCGCAAGAGCTATAAATATTTAGCTTGTAAATATTCAATCAGGTGCTGGTTCTAGCAATTGTACAAAGAAGAGGTCCTTCTTCAGAACTAGGAGCCCAAACAAACTCTCGCAACAACAAGCGGTTGAGTAGATGTATAAGCCTCCAACAACTAACCCTTCGAAGCATCCTTTAGTCCAAAAGACTTGTATGCATATAGTTATGTTGACACATATCGTAACCGACTGGATCAAGGTGGGCCACCTTCCCAGGAAACTATCTGACCTTGGGAGCCCCTTAATTCATTTGCAAATCACTGGAAATACACCACATTAGGCTCTTCTTGACTCAGGTTCCGGAGTCAACCTAATATCATGAGAAATGTATCAAGCCTAGAACCTGCCCCAACTTAAGAAGAGTAACATCCAATTGGATCTGGCTAACCAGTCCATCACCATTCCCTTAGGATTGATGGAGGACATCATCACCACTTTGTGTGGGTGGTCATACCCAGCCAATTTCCTAGTGATTAAAGTTAACAACGAAGGGGGCTTCCCAATTATAATGGGAAGGCCATGGCTAAGTATAGTAGATGCGTACCTAGGGATCCATGATCTTTCCTTGCAAATATCTAAGATAAATATTTACGAAAAGATTGAGAAGAGGAAAGTTCCATGTATCACATACAGTGATTCATCAGGTGATGACATGGAGGAAATGTCTCCATGTAACAGGTGCACCCTTGAGACTTTGAAACAAAGATTCCTGTATGTAGCAACCACACAACTAGTAGTAGACACCCCGTGGTTGACAGCTACTCGAAAAAGCAAACAAATATGCATGGAACGAACTAAGAAAACTAATGCTAACAATAGAGGCATAGACACATTGGAATAGGAGCATCACCAACTTCCACCCCTCAACCTAAGAACATTAGTGGGGAGAAGTTGGGCACTTTTAAGAAATTCAAACAGGCGCTCATTATTTTGGATCTCTCCCTTACAATTCAGTCAGGGGGGAGATGGCCACCTATGCTAATCATTGGAGGCCCTCAGTTCTTTTAAGTTTTTGTTTTACACATATTTTTTTTACATGTTTTTCTTTTATAAATTTCTTTAACTTTTCATGTTTTTTTTTTACAAATTTCTTTAACTTTTCTCATTTTTGTTTTGCAAATTTCTTTAACTTTTCTTATTTTTTTTACAACATCATTGTACTTTTCCATTGTGTGTGTGTGTGTGTGTGCGTGTGTGCCATCCACCATGTAAGTTTGTCACCCAATAAGTGTTTGGAACAATGGTATAAACTATTTTTCATTGATTGCTGATGTTTGGTTTTTACCTTTAAGTTACAATGTTGACACTAGGGTATGTTCTTTTGATATGGTAGGCAATGAGTCCACTTCATCCACCTATCCACCAAAGTCTATGGTTTCTCTTGGCTTGGAAATGTACAGTTCCCTTCCTAATAAGAACTCTAATGAATTGGTGATTGGGTACTTCTCAAACTAAGGAGGGACTCAAGGTTTGAAATGGGTGTGACTTCAAGGGAACTTGATGCATCTGTGTTGGCCATTCTCTTGGGTTCTTGGATGTTTTCTTCTTAAGTTTTCTTGTCATGCCAATGTTACCCACTTTTTAGAAGCCAAGACAATAAAAATAAAAAGTCTTTGCATGGTGTGGTTCTCACGCATAAAAATGCAAAACACAAAAAAAAAACAAACAAACAAACAAACCAAAGTGAGAATTCGAAGCACACCCCTTAGACAAAATAACTTTGGGCTACAAGCACTGGTTATGGAACCAAAGTGTTCCCTCTGACTAAAGCCCTTCTCGCTTCCCATTCTCTCCTTTTTTTGTCGAAATGGTGGTAGCTTTTGGATATGCATTCTTGTTACTCCAATGGATGGTTCGACCAAGTGTATTGATACAAAGTCACTGGATGTGGTTGGTTTGAGGCCAGAGTTGGAATGAGATTTGCCAAGTTACATAAATTATGACACATACAAGGGGCTATACACCACCTTGTTCTTGGGATTCCATTCCATCCTCTTCTCTCCACCCTTCTCTCCACTATTCACCTCATTGTCGATTGTATCATTAGTGTATATTTTAGTAGATACATTGTTTTATTTTTGGTAAATTCTCATGGTTAAGACATTAACTCTTGTTCTAAAGTACATTTCCAGAGCCTACGGACTCTTTGAATGTGGGTTTGTCAAGGCACTACGGGCATGAGCCTACTTTGGGGAGGACCCACTGACATTCCTATTTGGCGCATTAGTTAACTTCTTTCCCTTCACTTTTTGTAATTAATCTTATTTTTTTCATTTCCATCTTGACATCTATTTTATTGATGTCCTAGTTATCTCTTTTTCTTCCTCTTTCTTACTCCTTTCTTTCTCCATTCTAACGCTACTGGAGGTTCGTGATTAGTCATGGGGGTATGGGGCTTGATTTTTTTGATTTTCTCCTAGCCCCAAATTTTTTCGATTTTCTTCCTACCCCTACATATTCAGTAGTCATCATTTATATATTCCAAGATCTGTATCATCCATGCCACAACCTAGCCAATGGACTTACACTGAAGCAAGGTATAACCACATTGAAATTCATTTATCCTTGCTAATATAAGACTATGTTGTGTGTGTAGATGGCAACCATGCAATAACAGATCGAATCTGGAGAGAGCACTTGGAATGGAGCAGTGCTGAAAGCGGCTATGCAAGGAGCAGGATTGATGATGCACTTACGAATGGACAACAAAAGATGCAATCTGGGCATTGGCAGCAACAAGACTTCTTCTCTTTTCTTTTCTTCTCTTTTCTCTCCTCTTTTCTCTCAAGCTTCCAAATGTGGCTTGATGTCAATGTAATAAGGTGTTCACCCTTGTTGTCATGAATACCAGTTTTTTCAAGTCTTGTAATAATGATCCATTCACATGTCATCCCATTAGTTCCATTCCCTCAATAATTCCATACCTACCAGATATCATTGTAATGAACTCGAGGACGAGTTTTCATTTAGTCATGGCGGTATGATGGGACGCGATATCGCATGAGCTGCGATATCGCATGCGCGATATCACGGTTGTCGCGATATCGCGTCATCCCCTGTGATATCTATAAATAAGAGGCAGCACTCCCCTTATTCCTCATCCTAGGCTTAAAGTAGCGAAGCTCTGGCAGATTGATCACCCCAGAGATAGATTATTTTCCATGTACCCACAGTAAAGTAGCAAAGCTTTGGCAGATTGATCACCCCAGAGATAGATTATTTTCCATGTACCCACAGTAGGAGTCCCCAAGTGAATGGATTTTTATTCGAGCAGCTTTGTACCTAAACGCAAGTTATGTACGGCAATAAAGATGAGCTTTGTGGATAAACCTTTTAGTACATGGAATAGGTTTATTACATGTTATTTATTACCTGCATTAGTGCGGTATGAGTACGACTTGATTACAAGCATTTACAAATGTGTACGGTTAGTCAAGGAATCATTTACTCATCACGATTAGTTTCTCTCACCCTAAACTCTTAGAACGTGGGATAAGTACGACTTGGTTATGAGCATTCAAGGATGTGTACGGTTAGCCAAGGAACGGATGCTTATCACACTTAGGTTAGTTAAGTGCCTCAGTACAACCGCTTCAAGCACGTGCATTACATGTGGTAATCCCAGTAACAATTAGCATTTGGTAGCCACAGTTGCATAGTTCAGGGTGTGTACGGTAAGTGGGAATGGATGTTGATGCTAGGGACTTAGTACATTAGTTATAGTTAGTTAGTTCAACCCTTTACCTCTTAGCATAGGAGAAAAACATAAAATACCAAAAAAATCATATACCTCAAACTTGCTTAACCATACACTGTGACACATACAAGAAAGCCTAGGAAGACAATGATTAATTAACCCCAAGTGTTCCAAGCGGCGTGTAGGCATTTAGTCTGCGGAGTTCGACTAGATCATGCATGCGACTCTCATATTCGTATGGTTGAGTGTAGGGATACCTGCCACTCATCACCTAGGCTTAGAGGTCATGCCAAGCATGGAGTGGTGGAGCTTAGAAAGGTAAGTCATGGAAGCCAAGTGAAGTAGGATAGGAAGTGGTCTAGCCATTCCTTCTAGCTAGTTATAGGCCTAACTATGATGGTAATGATGGATTGGTTCTAAGGAATAGATGCCAAAGGAAGAAAACCCCAAAGAATACTCTTAGAGAATGATCTAAATACTTTATTCCATATCAATAAACCATTCTTTTCTTTCATTTTTTGCACTTCCTCTATTATTTCCTTTATGCATAATGTTGAATGTTACATTTGTTTGACATTTGGTATATTTTTTTCTTATGCATAATGTATAATATAAAATATATATGACATTTTCTATGACATTCAAGAATGGGATGTCATAATTGGTATCAAAGCAAACCATGACCTAAGGGCCATTCAGAACCATGGTCAGACTACAACATGAATCTAATGACGTGAAGCCATGACAGAGGGAAAGTCATTGATCATCATTGGATGCACCATATTTTTGAAGATGTAACCTAGAAGATACCTTTCCATTGATTTTTTGAATAGTGGATCAAGCATCTAAAGAAAATAGAGATCCCATCAACCAACAGAATTCCTACAACAAAGATCTAATTACATGACATTAATATTTCAATAATTGCAAGAGATGTTGGTAAGACAAGGATACATTGGTCTAAGAAACTCTTACCCATCTTAATACTATAGATATGAATTAATTAAGGTCATTGTTAAGTTTCTCCAAAAAATTTAGTAACCATGACCTAAATTGATCTTGTTTTGTTGAAGCACATTATCCTAAGTAGCTTAGTGTCATTTATAAGTCATCATGTCTTCCATATATCAACCTAGTAAGGTCCTTTGGAAAAATAGGCTATTTTGATCTTTTTAAATATTGAAATTTTAACTTCATTTTTGAATTGTAAGGATATAGCCAATGCATAGTACTCATCAAGACAATTCCAATGGTACAAATGTCATCTTGATTAGACTTATGGTTTGAGAGATATCAATGTTTAAAGTTTATGGTTTTGCATGCATGAAATAATATTAAATTATTATTTAAAAAATAATTTAAAATAAAATAAAAATAATGTCAAAATTTTACTATCAAGAATCAAAACTAGAATTGCTATTTATCCATATCGAACCTCCACTATGTCATCAGCCAAACCACCACATCAATCATCAAGGTAAGGTTGAATAAAATAATAATAAAATATTAAAAAAAAACACAAAAAGATCACATAGCCTTGTAAGGGCTACATTAGCTCACAATAGGATGCACTAGTCCATAGTAGGCTATGTTGGTCCCAATCCACCACATAGACACTTTACACTACCACTTTGCTGCTTCAGCCACTATGTTGCTACTTTGCCCATTGAAACCTATTGCTCTACTATGACATTGCTCCATCTTTGTTACCATAGAAACCCTTGTGTGTCGTTGATATCAAAATTTGCAAGGTCACTACTCTCAACTACTGCATCTTTATCCCCAGTAGTAGCTAAGGCCCTTACATTATGTCATGGCTACCTACTGTGTTAAAAACCCTTGTTCTTGTTGTTACTTATTACTTTGTCACTATGTGATGCCTTTGTCACTACCACACACTACCTTCCATTGTGACATCTATCGATAAATATTTGCTTCAGCACACCAATAGACATCGATAGTGCCACTAATAATAGCCTATTTCAGCACTCTATATGCATTGATGGTGTCATCCATAATAGCCTATTTTGGTGCTCCATGGGCATTGGAACACATCATCCATAATGGCTTGTTTCAGTGCTTTGTAGGCACTAATGGCATCATCCATAATGGCCCATTCTAGCATCCCTTGGACATTGGCGGCATCGTCCATAATGACCATTTTGGTGCTCCTAATTTTTCCATCTAATGAATGGAAAATCAAATTTTTCTGTCAACTAATGGAAAAAATTTTAAAATTTCCATCAACTAATGGAGAATTCAATTTCCATCCATTAAAATGTTATTTTAAAAGTAGCAATGTGGAAAAAAAAAAGGTTTCAATAAAAAAAATTTGACACATTAGCAACATGTAAAATAAGAATTCTATGATTAAGCATGCTTGTTTTTAGTAGTACTAGGATGGGTGACCTCTTGAGATGTCTCAATTTTTGCACCAAAAGGTTCTAGACTGTAGAAGCCATAACTTTTAATTTTAGAAGCCTTTCTTGAAGAATGAAGAGTTTTTTTCTATAGATTTTAACCTTCTAGACATAATGGTGAAGTTAAATCTATCCCATAAAACCCCCAAAATTAGTTTTCACCCTTGCCCAATATAGTGCCTCAACACCCTCAAAATTTTAATTTTAGCATAACTCAAGCATATGATGTTCATTTTTTTACATATGAATAGGCATTTTCAATATTTTTCACCCTTTTAAACTCAATGGTGAGGTCAGATTTACCATTTGGCTACCCAATAATTTGATGATTTTATGGAATTGTGCCTTAAAAGTTGGCAACATACAAATAACTAATCATGCCTCTTGGAAAAATAACCTTTGTAGATAGCCTTAGGACTCCTATGACATGTTATTAGTTACACTACTAGAGTTAGTGTTTTTAAGGAGGGTAGAAAGGCCATTAAGAATAAGATAATATAATTATATATTACTAAAATTAGATAATGTAGTTATATATTACTAAAATTATATAATGTAGTTAAAGATTACCGAATTAGTTGGAGAATTATTTGATGAAACAGAAGGTCCTCAATGATCAAAAAGATGTATATAAATTCATCTTGCAACCAAATCATATGGTAGAACAATATGGAGAGTCATAATCTCATTTCCACAATATGTATGATACACATGAAGAGAAATTATCTAGAAGAAAATCCAAGAAGGATAAAGAAAATTACAACATACAACGTGCTTGTAAGATCCCTAGTGAGTGAGAAACAACATCTACTATGTCCATCATGGGCCTTGAATTGGCACAGATATTGACATCCACACATCTTAGTAGAATTAAAAGATTTGAATGCTAATGTTTTATGCCTACAAGAAGTATTTCCATGAGAATTTCTATATCAATTCCAACTAGATTTGGAAAAGATGGGATATAGAGGTATTTATAAGCAAAAAGGTTCTTATGAAAGTTCTTATTTTGAGCCATACAAATTAGCAAATCACAGAAATCACAACATGCATGATTGCATGATCTTTTATAAAGAAGCTAAGCTTGAATTAGTACAAAGATTTGAATGGAGTTTAGAAAATATGATTTTTGAAATTCTAGAACTTCAAGTGATGGAAAAGAAAGAACAATCAAGATTTCAAGAAAATCACATAGCCTTGGTAGTGATTCTAAAAGTCTAGTTATCAAGAAGATGTGTATGCATGATTAACACATTTAATTTCCAAACCAACATGTTCAGATGTTAGGCTATGTCAAGAAGCATACTTTATTAAAAAAAATACAAGAAAGTTTGAAGAATAATTTATTCTCAAGCTATACTAATCTAGTTCCATTTATTTTTTATGGAGACTTCAATGCAAAGTTTGGAAGTAGTGTTCAACAATTCTTGAAATATGATTGTGTAAAGGAATCCTTTGAAGATGAACCTAATTTGAAAAGATGTTTCCATTAATTCAACATGCAATTCCATTGTCCAATGCATATTCTGCTTACTTTGAATGTTTAGTAGATAAATCATATTCTAGAATTTAGGAATAGATGATGCTCATGGATAGCTCTCATTAAGAATCACAATTTACCAATTACTCTACTATGATTAATAAGGATGGGTCAACAACATTCTTCATTGAGACTTTAGATTATATTTGGTACAATATATAATTCTTGCAAGTTATCAAATTACTAGAGTTAATTTCTAAAGAATAAGTGGAGAAGAATCAAGATCAAGCATTACCATCTTGAACAAGACCATCTAATCATATACCACTTATGGAAGAATTATAATTATTTCCATTAGTTCATAAGGTTGATAAAGATTAGGAAGTATCTTACACTTACTTTTATTTATAATTTTCTTCATTTTTTAATTTATATTTCAATTAGAAAAGTAAAAATATATAAGGTAATGAAAGTTTGAAATAAAAGATTTTCCCTACCTTCGTTGAGTAACCAAATACGAGTTTCACTTTGTGTGACCCTAGCTAGACTGGTGATTGGTGGTTGGTAGATCTTTCATTTATCTCTTAACATTATCTTAGAAAATCTGTTAAGTATTAATAAAATAATATTTAAGGCTTATATATAAATTCTTCTCACATATATTTTTTTTGTAGAATAAGCAAGAAACAACTTCAAGTTCATAGGAGAAATTAAAATATTGGAGCATAGGAGCATAATAGAAGTACTTAAGCTAGAAAAACAGAGTGAACTTGGACTCATTCAAGCATGAAAAAAATGTAAGGAGGGTAGATTATCATGTCCCCATTTCCAAATGATGCTACTACATAACAAAGATGGTACCTCTTCATAACAAGTGTTATTGTTATTGGAAGAAGACTTGAAAGGGTAGTTGTAATTAAGATCCAAAAGAGCATGTTGTAATAATAGATGTGTCTTTTGAGGTAACATTTAGGGTTTTGAACTAAGGCATTTATATCTAGGCTTAGAGGTTGTGTCAAGCATGTAGTGGAAAAGCCTAAAAATGCATGTCATGGAAGCTAGGTGAAGCAGGAAAAGAAGTGGATTGGCCATCCCTTCTAGCTGGTTAAAGGCCAAATCATGATGACAATGCTAGATTGCCTCTAAGGGATAGATGCCAAAGGAAGAAAAACCCAAGGAATACTCTCAAAGCATGATCCAGATACTCTATTCCATATTAATGAAGCAATCTTTTTTTCTCTTTTGTACTTTCTCTATTATTTCATTTACACATAATGTCAAATGTTACATATATTTGACATTTGGTATATTTTCTTCTTACACATAATGTATAATATAAAGTATATTTGTTGTTTTTTATGACATCTAAGAATGGGATGTCATAGCAATGATGACAACATTTGATGAAAATGGTACCTTTGCTTAATAGTGGCAAGTAGACATTTTGGACATGTATGAGCATGTTTGATACGTTGAAAGTTAGGGACAAAATGTTCAAACTATTGATATTGGATGGTTGGTCATCCAGATTAGCTTTGATGATGAATCATTAATATAGAAGCATTATAAATACTATTAGTAGGATTCAATAATGGTGAATAGTCTATTAATGTTGGCTAATTGATCTTTTGATTGATTTTTTCTTCAACCTAGCACATTATACTTAGTATCAATAGGGATCATTAACAACATGATTTGTAATAAGGCAATTGGTATGGTTATGGCTAGTTAGTCATCTAGGTTGCATTGGAATTGATAAATGGCTAATTTATCATCTAGTGACATTTTAATCAGTAACATATCTTATGTAGGATGGTAGTACGAAGATAGGACCTAAGGTAACTATAGGCATAATACTAGTCAAAACATAACATAATAGTTTATTTGGACATGCATAAGGAATCTGCCCAATAGTTGTTCTTGTCTTTCATGAAGATTGACCTAAATAGTTGAGATACTATACAAAACATTCCTTGGTAGCTAGTTAAGTTAGTATTAGTTTTATAGTTATTCCAAATGTCTAATGTTGAAAACCTCATGGATATAGCACAAGAGCCTAGGAACAAATCATGGGTTAATGGTAGGCATTAATGGTAATATTAATTTTTTTTGGTTAATGGATATGTTAATGTTATTAATTAATAGTTTAGTTAATTGGTAATTATTACTAGATTTAATAGTAAGTTTTGAATTATGGGCTCTACCTTCCAACTTGTTCTAGGTGGCACTAAGGTGATTTTATTTACTATGAAGATGTTCTAATCCTTACTATATATGTCTCATCCAGATCTTAGTTAGTAGGCTTAGATGGAGCGTCTTGGTGACATTGTAGATGCTAGATCATAGTGTGCTATAGGAGCATTAATGATTAAGGTGTTTTCCAAATAAAGAATTCAAGCATTATTGTATTTTAGAGTGATGTTATGGATTTGTAAATGAATCATGTGGTTATCTTATATATCTCTAGTAACTTGTATCTTAAGGATTTATATTTATGATGTCAGCACAACATTGTATGAAGTTTTTTATGTTACGTATCCTTTATTGTTATTTAAGTGCTTATTGAATTATAAGGTTTCACAATTGGTGATTTAAGGTTTTCCAATGATATCAGTTTTGGATTTTAAGTTTTTCATATGGAATATATGGATTTCTAAGAATTTTAATCATGTCTCTTAAGTGATTTTATAAATTTATCTATGGTTAATTTTAAGGATGCAACAACAAGTGTCTCATATGATGTCTTAGTTAGAAGCTATTATTTGATGATATGTATCTTGTGGTTCATGTTGTTTAGGAGTTATGTGTACATAAATACATTACAAAAAATAATATGCACATAAGTGTAAAAGAGAAAATTAATAGATTTTTAGTGTTATTATTGTCTTGATGTGTTAAAAACTTTGTGAAGAAGATGCTCCAAGGTGATTTTAGTGTCATTATGATCATTCATTTAATGAGAGGTTGAGTGCTCATTCATGAGATTTAATTGTAAGTGGAGTAGCAAACTTTATTATCTACTCTCTCAAGCTAATATAAATTTTTACTTCATTCTTATTGATGAAACTAAGAGACATACATTTTTTTTCTAAAATTTTTTATATGTTCATTCTTCATTATTGTATTAAGGTTTACGTAAGTACTTTGCTCATTTTCCTTTCTCTCATTCTTACAGTGGAATTCTAATAATATTGATGATCCACATAGGTACTCACATTCTCATACCTTAATTTTCATTCTCACACTTTAGCTCTCACTCTCTTATTAAGCTCACATTCACTCAATTAAATCTCATTCTCTTAGTTGTTCTAATATTCTCATAAGTCCTCACACTTCAATGATTTCAAATATTTTAGTTTCTCAATTCTTTTAGATCTTTCTAAGTGTTTGAAACAAGTTTAGATTATTTTAATTATTTGATGAAGTATTTTTATGTTTTAGTATAATTAAAACCTTCATTTTCATATTTAGAGACCATATTTTATATTTTTATGTCTATTATCAAGGTTAAAGTTCAAATATATGCCTAGCTTCAAGTTGAAATATCTCATTTACATCATTATATGGTTTTTCTACAATACCATGACATGTATGAAGAGAATGATGCTATCATAACATATGGTAAGCTCATCTAAGAAGTTTTTATAGAACCTAACTCATGGTTACCTTGTGCTTAGAGATTTTGTAGACAATGACTTGTGGTTATCTTGTGGTTTATTATTTTTAGTCATTATGACTTGTGGTTGATCCTTGACTATCAATTTAAAGTACAAAAGGTTTAGAATGGTTATAATAAAATGATCACATCTTGTGATAGATTTTTAATTTTTAGAGTATGTATTTTTCAAGATCACAAGCTATGGAATAGCAACATGATCTTATCATTACTCATGGTCAAATATCGTAACTCATGATATGACAACATGATTGATCCTAACTTGTGGTACTACCCATACTCCAATTTTTTATGACTTTTAGACTAAAATTTTAAGGAAAATATAAGCTTGAGGACCTTATTTCATTGTGAAAATTTAATAGTAATATTAGAGTAATAGAAGTTTTAGAATGACAAAGAAGAAAATTTCTAATTTAGCCTTATTTTCAATGGTTTACATTTTAGAATAACAAGGAAGAAAATTTGTTAAGTGATAATGTCTTGGAAAAATTATTATTTATACATATGTTTTTAAATTTATTAGACCCAATATTCTTATGAATGGGACATCAAAGTAATGATCAAAGGCATTGCAAGAAGAATTCCAAGGATAGATGATGAACTAACTTAAGAAGCTGAAGTTAAGGAGTGAGTTTGTTAACCTTAAGATGAAAATGATTGACTTTATTGAACATTTTCTTAATAGGATATTCATCATTTTAAGAAATTTGAATGTATATAAATGGGATTATTCCATACATAGAAAAGTCCAAAAGATCATTTAAGTATTGTATGATGACTTTAGATATCAAGATATTATGATGACCATAGTCTAAACAAAAGAACTATCCACTTACATCATGGATGAATTAGTATCTTATCTTAAAGCCATTGAAGATTTGAAAACCTCAAACTTATAAAATGATAATTCATATGTAGCCTAAAAGTTTCAAAGAGGTAGAGGTTAATGTATAAGAGGTACAAGTAGAGGAAGGAATGCATTACAAAATGATGTAAATACTATGTAGGCTTAAAATGTCTAGAAATCCAACAATGGTAGATGAAGATATAGATTTGAAAGAGGAATAGGAATATTAAAATTCCAAAATAAAGATCATTTCTTTTAAATGTTTTATAATATAAGAGAGCACATTGAAGATAAATTTTAGAGTAAACATGAAACTCAAAAAAATGTCATTCAAGAGCACTCACAAGCACAAGATAAGTCTTCTACTCAAGACTAAGACAAAGATAAAGTAGCCACTAAAGGTACAAAGCAAATTTTGTTGCATTCTTTACTTCCAAAAAAATCAATTCTAACACCTAGATTAACGATAGTGGTTATTCTAACTACATAACCCTAAACAAAGAATGGTTTATTGATCATGTTGTATTCTAATCTTAGGTCCATTAAAGTTGCGGATGGGATATTTTCTAAAATTAAAGGTGGAGGTATATGCCTCATTACACTTGAAGATGGCATTGTTATTCTTGTGCATGATATTTTTTATGCCCCTCACTTATCAAACTTCTTGTCATTTATTAATAAAATGTATAAGAGGGGTAATAGAGTTGTGTTTAAAAATAATGAATATATTATTTTAAATGTGTATGACATAACTACCAAATTTACCATGATGGAAAGATAGATCTAATATCTTGGAGCTATACATTTAAGAGAAGAAGAATCAAATTCAATAAGGGTTGATGCTACTAGGCTTTATCATTAGAGGTTTGAACATGTCTTTTACATAAATCTCTAAATGATCATGAAGGATTAGGTCATTATTGGCTTGAAGTTTTCAAAATTTCTACAAGAAGTTTGTAATAGATTCTTGTTAGGCAAGAAAAAGATTCTTGTTCATTAAAGCCATATTGAAAGGGGGATAAAGTTCCTAGAGTTTATGCGCATGGAATTAATAGGTATAATGACCATAGTTTCTAATGGTAGAGGTATATATTTTCTTGTTATTATTGATGATTTATCAAGATATACTTGGACTTATATTTTTCATGCAATAGATGAAGTATTTGGGGCATTTCATATTTTTAAGAAATTGGTTGAAAATAGATTTGCTTATAAAGAAAGAACTATAAGTGATAGAGGAGGTGAGTTTTTAAGTCATGAATTTGATGCTTTTCAATAAAATTGTGACATTTGTAAATAAGTAATTTTTGGTCATAAATCTTAAATAAATGGTGTTTTTAGGAGGAAAAATGATCATTCAAAAGATAAGTATATGTCTTCCTTAGCATGCAAATATTCCTAACTCCTTTTGGAATGAGGCTATATTTGTGTCCATCTACAAGGTAATCTTAATGGCTTTTTTTGACCTTTTGGGATGTCAAAACCTTAAGGAACATTGAGCATATGGAAGTGTGTTTGTAGTCTAGCAAGGCCATCAATGACCAATGAGTTCAGAACAAGAGTTGAGTTTGAAAATGAGACCTATGTTGAGATGTCATGAGATCTACATAGAGATATCATTATGAAGACTACAAATGTAAAGTAAGAGCATGGGAAATCATGAAGACTACAAGCTAAATGAAGATGCTATAGGGATTGATAGGAAGCTAAATTAACAAGAGAATGCCTTGGAAACTAGAGATCAAAAGTTGAGAAGACTTCTTAGAGGAACAAAAGACATCTTGGCTGAGAGGAAGTTAATCATAGGAAGACATCTCCAAAAAATAGGAGACATATCCTTTGGAAAGAATATGTCTCTCTAGAGACAACTCCCCAAATATGTCCCATTCTAAAAGAAGATGTCTCCCCAAAGTTGAATCTAAACATAGAAAGATGTCACAATCTCAAAGGAGATTTCTACATTAACAATTGAATAGATATTTCATGAATCTTGAGGTGTTTTTGGAAGCTTTGAGGCCATAAGTAGACTCCAAAATCTTGGGAATTGTGCAAGCATTGTCAACATCAAAGCTATCATTATCATATCTATCCTCTTGTAATCTTGTCCAACATTGTCAAATCATTTACTTGGTTGTATGTTAATTGTATTGAGCCTTAATGCCAAGGTCTTATAAGTTTAGTTACATTCTTTCTTGTTACCTTGTAGGGTTGATGTGCTTCTTGTGATAATACATCTATATTGAGTTTGTTAGGATCCTATGGGATTGAGAGGTTTTGTAGCATCGAAACACTCTAGAGCAGAGCTTAATTTTGTAAAGGTTATTGGATCCTTGAAACCACATTCTGAGCTTGTTGGGACCTTGTGGGGTTGAGTGGTTTCATAGCAACAAAACACTCTAGAGTAGAGATTATAGCTTGTATAGGATGTGATGCCCTTCAAACCACATTTTGAGCTTGTTGGGACCTTGCAGGGTTTAGATATTTCACAATAATGAAACTCTCCATAGTGGAGCTCAAATCTAGTAAAGGTTTTGGTGTCCTCTAAAGCATATTTTTGAAGAAAAAAAGTCTAGAGGTAAGCATATATTCTACCCTCTAAATGTGGAGATACCCAAGTTGGTAAACCATGTAAAATTTGGTGTGTTTTTGTGGTTGGTGCAATTTCATTTTGGTGAACTTATTTAAACACCCTTCTCAATTCTTGATCATCAAGTGGTATCAGAGCTTGGTACTCTTGGTTTTGAGCATAATAACTCATTAGTGAATGGTGGAAGGAGGATCATACATCAAGTCACCAATGTTCAATGGGGTCACCTTTACATGCTGGAAGACTCAAATGCAAAAATTCTTTAAGCATGTGAGGTTTATATTTTTGGTATTCATCTTTGATGACTGCACTCAACTCATTAGTAGCATTTTGGGTAGCAAAGGTAATAGTAGAGGTAAGCAATATAAACTTTCAAGTTTTGTTAATTTTTCTATGGACTACTGGATATGTGGTGGAAGAGGCCATATGACCTTTGAATGCCTCAATGCTTACAAGTTCCAAGAGAAATAGTATATTAAAGAAAGAAGGAGAAGAAGTAGCATCTATACAGGTTGGGATGATGAAGAGAAAAAAAATTAAGATTATAAGAAGACAAAAATTATCTCCAATAGTTGGAACAATGAAGAAAAAAGTGAAGAAGAGGTAGATAACACTAGCAAATATTCACATCTGATCTATATGACTCTCATAGATGATGATGCTAGCTTCTCAAAAGATGATCAATTTGAACATGATGAAGAAATGTATGATCTTTTGTGTAAGGAACTTCTATATTTTTAAAATATTTGTATAAATTTGAATAAGAAAGTAAAAACCAAGGATCAAGATATTTCTTCATTAAATATAAATATTTTAGATCTCACAAAAGAAATCTTAGACCTAAGGGCTAAGAATAAAAAACTAACCCTATCTTATGAGAAGATTAAGGAAGAACTTATAGATGTTAAACTTGTAAATGAGAGAGGTTGATCAAAGGAAAAGAATCCCTTTGGATAGTTCTTAAGAAAGGAATAAGTCCACATGATAAAAGTGGACTAGGATGTTGTTCACAAGAATAAGCATATACACAAACTTTATCCCAACAAAAGGCTTCTCGAAAGATTGAAGTATCAATAGGTACTACATTCTAACCAAGAGCAGCTCCAATGTTTTATCACTTTAATCATACTAGAAAGGTTATATGTTATTACTATAATAGTCTTGGGCACAAGCAATGGAATTAAAATTTAAAATATTATCACAGTCATATCATAAGACTCCTTGGTCTTACCCAAATGCACCTAAAAAGGAAATCTTACAGGCAAAGAAGGGTAAACATAATAAAAAGGTGTGGAGAATCAAGCGAAGAAAATGAAGTAAAATAATTTAAAAAATTTTGTTAAAGGAATAAAGACGTTATAAATAATTAAAATTGGTATGGAAGGAGGAACTTCAAAAAAATAAACTTATTTCCAATCTCCATCGACATCTTGATCTCCATCAACAAGCAAGGTAAGTAATGGTAAGTATAGGTATAATCATTATTCCTTGACTTGATGAGATTAGACCAGATTAATTTATTTTTATGGTTGAATGGAAGGTATTGAAAATATTTGGAAATTGAAAGAAATTTCCACTAGATCTTGCAATTCATTTAAGCTATAATATGCTATAATGCCCTTCTTGTGCTACTTTTAATGTTTTTGTTGATAAATCATGTTCTTAACTAGAAAATAGTGGTTTTAAGTGGTTTAAAGACCTTAACTATAATTTGTAGACAAAAATTTCTGTGTTGAATGTTTATTGTTGTCCAAACATATATGTCTTGTGTCCCAAACTCTTAATTAAGCTATGACATTGTTACTTCCTTCTAAACTCATAAAGTTTGATTGTTTTTAAAAGATTTTTAATGTATTGTAATTGAAGAATTTAAATTAGTACCTTTGACATAATTCATGTATCTTCTAATAAAAATAACATTTCAAAAGAAATTATTGAGCATATTTGTTATCTTTATTGTAAGGTACTATTAATTTCAGGCCTTTCTTTCAAAAGTCTCCAAACATGATCTTGATATGTCACTTGAGATTTATGGAGACTTCATCTAATCCTTGTGTAATTCTCAATGAATGTTTGATGTTTATGTTTGTTTTCTTGTGTTGACTTTTTAATGATGATTCCAAAGTGTTTTACCATGTTTGAGGATGTTTTAGACTTATTTTGATGAGTCTAGGAGGATTTGAGAGCTATGGGGACTTGTTTGAAGGTATTTGGAAGTCCCAAACCTTAAAAAGAGCATCTTTATTTTTCATCTTGGTAGGATAGAAATATACTCTAATATTTAGACATCTCATCTACATTTTAGATGTCTTGTTTTGATAGCAGACATCCTATTTGGAAGTAGATGGGAAAAGTAACCCATGAATGGACATTCAAGCAATAGATGCATTACAAAAGTTGAAGGCTATAGTTGCTATTATGATTGTTAGATTCTCAATGTCTAATCACATAGTCCTTTCCTTTAAAATGGATTCCTTGATTATCTAGGAAGAAATTTATTACAATAAACATTAAAAATATTTACATCTTCATTATTAAAAGGATTCACTAATAGGAGACCTTAGGCTTCACACTTGATCTTAGACTATCTATGCAGGATGAAGATCCTAAAAGGCTCAAGGAGGAATACAAATCTCTCTATAACATATGCAAAAATACTAGGAACAAAGATAAGCATGGATGTAGGAGGAGCCTGTACCTCATTGACAGGCATCATTTATAGGCCACCTATGTAGGGGGAGTCTTTTAAGACTCTTACCAAAAGACACTCAAGCAACAAGACTTTCTACTCCAACACCCATAGCTAAAAATGTGCAAGAAGAGGACTATTCATTTTAGAGTATGGAAAAGTATCCAAGGTAAAATTATGAGTTAATTTGATTAAGATATCTTTTGGATATTTCACCATGCAATGTATTTATTGGTGATGGTATTGAAAATCTTGTTAAGAACATGCTTAGCTGTTCTTGAGAGATTTAGCATGAGAAGTTGTATCAATTTGCTCTTTATTCTTGGATGTTCATGTATATACTTTCCTTGTCATATAATTTTTGTGTCTTATCCTTTTCTTGATGTTTCAAAAGAAGGAGAATATTGGATGATTATAGAATCATGAGATATTATTTATTTGCTACTAATGGCTTATTGGTTTAGAGATAGGTTACTTGCTCTTCAAGGGTCAAGATTTTGATCTTGTCATTTGGTTTTAAATACTCTTGAAGATCAATTAAAAGGCTTGGATTAGTTGTGTCTAATTAATTTTAATTTTTTTTATGAATAGATAAAGGGTAGCTCTTAATGAAATGCTAGTTTTCATCATTAGCCTATGAATTCAATACTTAAGGATGTGTACTCTTTAACTGATATTCATCATGTTTTCTTCCTTAGCTAAATGTTTGCATTTATATGGGATTTTCATATGATGTTACTTAGCTATGATAAAAATTTATTAAGAATTATGGTTGGTCCTTATCATTTTCCCCACCTCTTTTTGGGTGTTGTCCAAAAAGGGGGAGAGAGTAGAATATTTAGTTAGAATCAAGATGTCAAGCATGGTAACTTTATATTTTTTTGATGGATAATACTTTGCTATATCTATATATAAATGTTTTCCATTTAACTTTCAAATAACTTTGTGCTATATTTCTTTGGGATATACTAACTGATGGGACATGATATCACATGGCCTGTGATATCGCAGTGCGCCACCAAGTCTATAACTAAGAGGCCACTCTTCCTTGTTTCTCCATCTAGATCTAGACCCTTAGTGAAACTTTGATAGTTTTTCCCCTCTAGAGATAGAATAATTTCCACGTGCCTGCAGTAGGAGCTCCAAAGTGAATGGATCTTTATTCGAGCAAATATTATACCTGAACACAAGTTTTTATATGGAAATAAAGATAAAATTCTTGGATAAACCTTGCAGTCCATGGACTAGGCTAATTAGGACTTTATTTATTGTTATTTATTTTTTATCATTTAAATGATTTCTTAGTTAATTAAATCTCTCTCAACCCTTCACCTGTAGTTAAGTGCATTCAGTACGACCACTTCGAGCACGTGTGTTATGCTTGGGAATCCTAGTAACGAATAGCGTTTGGTAACCAAGGTTGAATTGGTTCAGGGTGTGAATAGTAAGTGGGAAAGGATGTTGATGCTAGGTTAATTAAGGCTTATTTAGTTAGTTAAATTTAGTTAATTAGTTTCACCCTTCACCTCATTTGCATAGGAGATAAAACATAAAAACTATAAAAATCACATACCTCAGACTTACTTAACCATACAACTATGAAAAATACAAGTAAGTCTGGGAAGACAACTAATGATTAACCTTAGGTGTTCCATAGGGCATGTAGGTAGTTAGCCTATAGAGTTTGAATGGATTGCATGTGTAACGCTCGTATTCCTATGGTTGAGTGTAGGGGTATCTCACCACTCATCATTGGTGTCGTTGTTGGGGGCTAAGTGTTTGTGCGCTAAGTAGAACATAGGAAATTATACACATTTTTGGGAGCTTAAATGAACCCTTAAGGTTAATTAAAAAAATTATATAATGATTAATAGCACACCGAATTAAATCAAGATGTCTTCTTCTCATAAAAGCAATTCACCACCTAGGGATCATACAAGAGACCATCGGTAGTCTAACACACATAACCATGAACCGCCAGTTCCTCAATAGCATCACGTAGTCTATACTCATCCCAATGAGTATATTCCTAATTTCACTTTTATCCTCCATCAAGACAAACAAATTTGTTGGTGGGATTTGCAAGGTAACATAGTATTACCTCCAAATCGTGTAGCCCCAACATGCTCCTCCATGCTCTGGCACAAATAGGCATGACATAGCTATATGCTAAATACGTTGTAGGTGATTTTGAGAAAAGGGATTACCATCCCATAGAAGTGCAATGTTTAAAGGACTTGCAGTAGGAGAGCCACCACACATTGTTGAAGGGCAAAGGGGTCTGACATGTCCTAAGTGAAATTGAAGATGGTGAACCACTTATAACAGGTTCTCCATCGAATGATGTTCCTCCTCCTAATGATGGTGAGGAGGTGGGGTATCAGAACCTACACTCTACAATACACAACCTTGGTTCTAATCCCCATGAATGCCAACTTTTCACTATGGGAACAACAACACATGACAAGGATGGGCACTTGGATCATCATCATGATCGGGGCCATAGCCATCAAAGAGAAGGTAAGAGGCATCATCATGGTGATGGTTCTCCTTCTTCTTCCCCTTCATCACATCACTCACCCTCTCCTTCCACATCCGAGCATAGTCATAAGGAACATAACGGTAAGGATAAAGGTAAGCGAGACGAGAGACCTCGACGAGAGAGTCGAGAGAGAGGACGAGGGCAGTCAAGAGAATTAAGGCATGAACGAAGGAAAAGTAGGGAACAACATAGACATCATAGACATTATGAGAGAGATGATCATAAATAACCCCTACTTACTACCCAAAGTATGCTAGATGTTACGGAGGTAGTGAGAATACCCACAAGGCATCGAAAAGATAGTCAGATCAAAATATTAGATATGAATAATATCCCACGCTTCGAAGGGGGATACAATGTTGATCTACAAAATCATTTACAAGTATTCCACAATGCCTATGCCTTGCAAAATATTGAGAACAAGTGGAAAAAACTAAAGTTGTTTCCTAGGACACTCATAAAGGAAGCAGAGATTTGGTATCAGTCTTTAGAGCCAAAAACCATTAGGAGATGGAGTATGATGTTAGAATTATTTAACGATAAATACCAAACGTACTCCAAAGTGTCTAACTTACATAAGTAGATCTACGGATGGAAGCAAGGTAATCATGAACCCTTGGATGCTGCCATGGGCCAATATTATGCATTGCTACATCATTTCCCAGGCCATGGTTACGCACAACAGGATCAACTCCACCACCTCGTAGATGGGCTAAGACATGAGACTAGGAGAACCCTTGGGACTTATGCCCAAGGGAGATTATATTAGCTTAGATCCTATGAAATTCATCGATTATTGGAGCAAGTAATGAAAGAAGAAGGGGAGCTATGAAAAAGAGAAAGCAAAGAAGAATATAACTGCAATCCTTCCCTTCAGAAGAAGGGAGTAAGATTTTGTGATGAAGAGGATGAGTCACCACTTGAAGAGTTGGTGAATAGAAAAATCTTGCTGCTTCAGAAGTTAACAACAGAAGTGTCAGCTAAGGTGGATGAAATATGGAGCTCCTTAGACAGTAAAATTGAAACTGTCCTAAAAATCGTAGAAGAGTCTAAGAAGGAACGAAGTAGTAACCACGATAAGAAAAAGCAGAAAGATACAGGCCATGCATGTAACAAAGGTAAGGGAAAAATGACTATCTCTAATGAGGTTCTAGATTCTGACATAGAAAATGACAGTGGATGTGAGATCTACCAATATGACCATCCTAAGGGATGTTGCCCAATCATCTCACATCTGCAAGAGTCTGGGGTGTATCCACTTAACCCAAAACTTAACCAATGGTAAGCACCCTGAAGGTTACCTTATTCCCAAGGTAACCCAAGGCAGTTCCACCAACCGTTAACATATTATCCAAGTGGAACTCCATCACAACCTATCAGGAAACACTAGTAGTGGCAACACCCATAGTCATGGGGGATGCCACCGTCCAGACAACAATACCCTTACTAGTAACCATATCCTTATGGCTATTACATGCAGCAACTAGTTTCTCCAAGTGACTCTATGGATCACGTAACCCCACAACGTCACTACCAAGTTTGGGAGAATTTTAGGACTCCTTCTTCTTCGGGAGATACTCCACATACATACCATCCTCAGAATCCATCTACCACTCTTACGTCGGTAGTTCCACTACCACCAGCTCCAACGATGCAAGGGGAACTCCCCACTCAACCGCAGCAACGTAACACTATGAGAGCTATAAACCTTCAACCTGTTGCTAGTTCTGACAACTACACAAAGAGAAGACCTTTCTTTAGAACCAAAATCCCAAACAAGCTCTCACAACCACAAGCGGTTGAGTCTGTGCATGCTCCTCCAACAAATAAGACTTCGAGGCTCCCTTCAGTCCAACAATAGAGCTTCACACATATGGCTATGTTAATGCACCCGTTACTCACTAGATCAAGGTAGGTTGCCTTCCTAGGAAACTCTCTGATCCTGTAAGTCCCTTAATCTACCTCCAAGTCACCTGGAATGAACCATGTAAGGCTCTTCTTGACTCAGGTTCTGGAGTCAACTTAATCTCACGAGAAATGTATCAAGCCTAGAACCTACCCCAACTCAAGAAGAGAAATATTCAACTAGAGCTAGCTGACTAGTCCATCACCATTCCCTTGGGATTGGTGGAGGACATCATTACCACTATGTGTGGTTGGTCATACCCAGCTGATTTCCTGGTGATAGAAGTTAACATCAACAAAGGGGACTTCCTAATTTTAATGGGGAGGGCATGGCTTAGCATTATCAACGCATGCCTAGGGATCCATGATCTTTCTTTGGAAATATCTAAGGAAAATATTTATGGAAAGATTGAGAAGAAGAAATTTTCATGCATCACATATAATGACTTAGAGGGTGATGACATGGAGGAATGCTTAGCATCTCCTACATGCAACTGGTGTGCTCAAGAAACACAGATACAATGGTTCATGTATGTAGCAACCACAGAACAAGAGAACACCTAGTGGTTAATAGCTGATCAAGAAAGTAGCCCATCAACATGCATGGAACAAACTGGGGTAACAACCCACACTAACAACGAAGGCATAGATACATTGAAGTATGAGCGTCGTCAACTTCCACCCCTTAATCTAAGAACGTCAATCGGGAGAAGTTGGGCACTTTTGAAAAATTCAAATAGGCGCTCATTATTTTAGATCTCTTCCTTTCCATTCAATCATGGGGGAGATGGCAGCCTATCTTGATCATTCAGGGCCCTCAGTTCTTTTACATTTTTTGTTTTACACATTTTTGTTTTGCACATTTTTGTTTTACAAGTTTCTTTAACTTTTCTTATTTTTGTTTTACAACATCATTATACTTTTTCATTTTGTGTGTGTGTATGTGTGTTATCCATATTGTCAAGTTTTTCATTTAATAAGTGTTCTTCATGATGGTATGAACTATTTTCCTATTAATTGTTAATGTTTTGTTTTTACCTTTAAGTTATGATGTTGATACTAAGTTATGTTTCTTTTGATATGATAGACAATGAGTCCACTTCATCCATTCATCCACAAATTTCTATGGTCTCTCTTGGCTTGGAAATGTATAGTCCCTTTCTAATAAGAACCATCAACGAATCGATGATTGGGCATTTCTCAAACTAAGGAAGGACTCAAGGATTGAAAAGGGTGTGACTTCATGGGAACTTGATGCATTTGTGTTGGCCATTCTCTTGGGTGCTTGGATGTTTTCTTCTTGAGTTTTCTTGCCATTTTGACGTTTCCCAATTATCGAGAAGTTGAGCAAATAAAAATAATAAGTTTTTGCATGGTGTGGTTCTCACGCATAAAAACAAAAAAAAAATGAGAAAAAATGAGAAAAAAGTGAGAATTCAAAGCACACCCCATAGACAAAATAATCATGTGGGCTACAAGCACTGGTTGTGGAACTAAAATCAACATGTTCCCTCTAACTAAGGCCCTTCTCGCTTCCCATTCTCTCTCCTCCTTCATTTCTTCAGAATGGTGGTGGCTCTTGGGTGAAGGAATTCTTGTTTTTCAAGTGGGTCGATTCACCAAATGCATTGATGCGAAGTCACTGGATGTGGTTTGTTTGAGGCCGGACTTGGAATGGGATCTACTAAGTCACATTAATCATGAAATACACAAGGGGCTATACACCACCTTGTTCTTGAGATTCCATTCCACTTTCTCCTTTCCATCATTCTTTCCCAATCTATCACCTCATTGCTGGTTGTATCAGTAGTCCATATCTTGGTGGATGCATTGTTTTTCTTTTGGTAAATTTTTGCGGTTAAAACTTTAACTCTTGTTCCAAATGACATTCCTAGAGCCTATGGACTCTTTGAATGTGGGTCTGTCAGGGCATTAAGGACATGAGCCTGCTTTGGGGAGGACCCACTAGCATTCCTACTTGTGCATCCATTAAATTCTTTCCCTTAACATTTTTTTCAATCAACATTTCCATCTTGACATCCACTTCATCGATGTTATAGTTGTCTCTTTTTCTCCATCTTTCTTATTCCTTTTCCTTCTCCATTCTATCGCTACTGGAGATTCGCTCTTAATCATGGGGGTCTTGGTCCAATTTTTTCAATTTCCTCCTAACCCCTACACCTTCGGTAGTCATCACTATTATATCTTCAAATTCACAATCAGCCATACCACAACTTAGCCAATGGAACTTTCACTGAGGCAAGGTATCAACTACATTGAAATTCATTTACCCTTGCTAATATAAAGACTGTGTTGTGTGTGTAGATGGTAATCAAGCAACAAGGGATTGGATCTAGAGGGAACATTTGAAATGGATTGGTGCTGAAGCAGCTATGCAAGGAATGAGATCGATGGCCTGCTTACAGATGGACAACGAAAGGTGCAATTCTGGCATTGGTAGCAGCAGACTTCTTTTATCTTCTCTCTTCTCTCTCAGCTAACAAATGAGGCCTGATGTCAAATGTATAAATTTTTCACTCTTGTTGTCATGAACACCAGTTTTTTATTGTTCTGTAATGATGATTCGTTCACATGTCATCCCATTCACCATTAGTTCCATTTGAGTTAATAATCCCATACCTTCCCAATATTTTGTAAGGAACTTGAGAACAAGTTTTTATCTAGTCATGGTG
This sequence comes from Gnetum montanum, assembly GCA_015680685.1. NCBI lineage: Eukaryota > Viridiplantae > Streptophyta > Gnetopsida > Gnetales > Gnetaceae > Gnetum > Gnetum montanum. Next base: position 144,931 of record MNCI01005181.1, on the reverse strand, counting down.
GTATGATGGGATGCGATATCGCATGGGCCGAGATATCACATACTCGATATCGCATCATCCCCTACGATATTGCATACGCGATATCACAATGCGTCGCCAAGTCTATAAATAAGAGTTGATTCTCCCTTGTTTCTCCATCTATATCTAGACCCTTAGCAAAACTCTGGTAGTTTTTCCTCTATAGAGATAGAATAATTTCCATGTGCCCACAGTAGGAGCTCCAAAGTGAACGGATCTTTATTCGAGCAAATATTGTACCTGAACACAAGTTTGTGTACGGAAATAAAGATGAACTTCTTGGATAAACCTTGCAGTGCATGGACTAGGCTAATTAGGAATTTATTTATTATTATTTATTATTTATCATTTAAATACTTTATTAGTTAATTAAATCTCTCTCAACCCTTCTCCCATAGTTAAGTGCATTCAGTACAACCTCTTCGAGCACATGCGTTATGCTTGGGAATCCCAGTAATGAATAGCATTTGGTAACCAAGGTTGCATTGGTTCAGGGTGAGAATGGTAAGTGGGAACAGATGTTGATGCTAGGTTAATTAAGGCTTAGTTATTTAGTGAAATTTAGTTAATTAGTCTCTTCACCCTTTACCTCATTTGCATAGGAGATAAAATATAAAAACTATAAAAATCACATACCTCAGACTTACTTAACCATACAATCGTGACAAATACAAGTCTGGGAAGACAATGAATGATTAACCTTAGGTGTTCCATAAGCTGTGTAGGCACTTAGTCTATGGAGTTCAACCAAATCGTGCATGTAAAGCTTGTATTGGTATGGTTGAGTGTAGGGGTATGTTGCCACTCATCACTAACCCATTTTCTTAAGTTTTGAACATCACTAAAAAGGAGGAGATTGTTGACCTTTGGGCATGTCAAAACCTAAAGAAAAATGAAGAATATGGAAATTTGTTTGTAGTCTAGCAGGACCATAGATTAGTAAGGACTTTAGGATAAGATTTGAGTTTAAAAATGAGATCTACATTGAGATGTCATGAGATCTATGTAGATATGTCATTATGAAGACTTCATAGGCAAAATGAGAGCATGGAAAAGTATGAAGACTACAAGCTAAAGTAAGATGCTCTAGGGACTAAAAGAAAGCTAAATGAACAAGAGAAATCCTAAAGAACCAAAGCTCAAAAGTTGAGATGATGGCTCCAAGGAATAGAAGACATCTTGGCAAAGAGGAAGTCAATCATATGAAGACATCTTTGAAAAATAGGAGACCTTTGAAAAGAAGATGTCTTCCTAGAGTTGAAGCTGAATACATAAAGACATCCCAATCTTGAAGGAGACATTTACACTAGTTTTTAAATATCTTTTGAATGAATTTTGAGCTATTTTTAAAAACTTTGAGGCTATAAGTAGACTCCAAACTCTTGGGAATTATGCAAGGATTGTCAACATCAAAGCTATCATTGTGATATCTATCCTCTTGTACTCTTGTCCTACGTTGTCACATAATTTGTTTGGTTGTATGTTAATTGTATTGAGCCTCAATGACAAGGTCTTGTAATTGCAATTATATTTTTTCCTTACTTTTCACATTCTTTCTTGTTGTCCTATGGGGTTGATGTGATTCTTGCAAGAAGGAATTTGTATTAAGCTTGTTGGAATCCTATAGGATTGAGTGGTTTTAGTGTTAAAACACTCTAAAGTGGAACTCAAGTTTATAAAGGTTGTGGGATTCTTGAAACCACATTCTGAGCTTGTTGGGACCTTATGGGGTTGAGTGGTTTCATAGCTACAAAACACTTTGGAGCAAAGCTTAGAGCTTGTACAAGCTCTATTACCCTTAAAACCACATTTCGAGCTTGTTGGGACCTCTGGTGTTGAGAGATTTTGTAGTGAAAAAAATCTCCATATTAGAACTCAAATCTTCTAAAGGTTGTGATGTCCTCTAAACCACATTTTTGAAGAAACAAAGTTCAAAGATGTGCATGGATTCTACCCTCCAAGTGTGAATGTACCCAAGTTGGGGAACCACATAAAATTTGATGTGTTCATGTGGCTACTACAATTTTATTTTGATGAACTTATTCAACCCTCCTTCTAAGTTCTCGATCATCAACTTTATGATCATTCATTTGATAAGAGATACAATGCTCATTCATGATCCTTAAATGTAAGTGGAGTAGTAACCTTCATTATACACTCCCTACAAATTATATAAATTTTATTTCATTCTTGCTACTAAAACTAAGAGTAAGACATTCTTTTTTAAAAAAAAACTTATATGTGTTCATTTATCATTTCTACACTAAAGTTTTCTTAATAACTTTTCTCCCTTCCTTTCTCTCATTCTCATAATGGAATTCTCACAATATTGATGATTCATACAACTACTTGCATTCTTATACCTTGACTCTAATTATCACACTTTGGTTCTCATTCTTTTATTGAGATTACATTCTTGCAATTTAATCTCTTTATCTTAGCTATTCTATAATTCTTACAAGTTTTTATACTTTAGAGCTCTGCAAATTCTTAATTTGTTAGTTCTTTCAAATATTTTATTAGGTGAAGATATTTCTAGTTCACAAAAGCCTAAATCTATAAATTCAACACTAAGAATAGGCTTGTTGCCCAAGTTTGTAGAATTAGAGATAGCCTCAAAGTTGTTGGAGAAGTAAGATGTTGTAGGCTTACCTATAGGTTCAAGTTGAATTTCAATCAATTTGCAACGAAGCTAATAAGAATGTATCATTCTATCTAAGTGAGAGACAATAGGAATCTTCCTATCCATAGAGATTATAACCTTATAATTATGAATAGTTATATGAATCTATAGATGTATAGGAGAAGAAACAACTTTGTGTTGAGCTAGCTAAGGATTTCCTAATATGATGTTAACACCAAGGCATTTATGTATCATCACAAAAATGGCATCAAACTACACAACGTTACCTACCATGAATGGTATCCTAATAAAACCTAAAACCTCTACACATATACCATTAAAGGAAATGAGATTATTATAGGTTTCATTATACATTACCTAATCCTATAGGGCAAGACACTTGATAATAACCCTCATGATCACATTTGATCCAACACCATCATCAACACGTATTAGAGGAACGGTAGCTTTTAGAGATACTTTGATGATGATATAAAGTAGAAACTAATAGATATCCTCATTTTCAAGTTTGTCTTGATATTCTCATCATGGAAGTTCAAACTATCTAATCCATAGTGAGGAACTAAAAGAAAGGGGGATATAGCTTTTTTCCATGTAGGAATATCATTTGGTACTACAATATTTTTTAGCACATCATATAGTATAGCTTAATATTATTTAGAAGTTGCCACAATTTCATACAAGGATAGATTGGTGTCTTTCAAGTGGAAAATTAAGGTCCTTTTTTGTAAGTGTTGACACATTTTAAGCTATTTCATGGAGTAGGATTTTTAGTCTATTTTAACAGAAGGAAAAGAGAATAAAATAAAATAAACTATGTATAAAGATTCATATGAGTTATACGATGATGAAACACATATTTTATTTTTAACCTTATACATTGGCCAAAGAGTGCAATATTTTGGCATATTACGTAATGCTTATTGGGAAAGGGTTTAATTCAACCAGTTATGGACTCAAAGATGGTTCAGCGGCAACGGTGGACATGGAAAAATACATGGCTTGGTTACACAAGCATATTGACGATAAACATTAACAAAGATGGGGTCAGTCCTGCTTTTCACGCAGGCCAGGATAGATTCAAATTAAAATCAATAAATAGAGATACCGATATTTGATCCTGTAGCAAAAAGTAGTATACCGTGCCAAATAATTTCATAAACAGAGGCGCATCTTGTGATATAATCTGGCATAGTTTAGGCATTGGAGAAATGTTTTCTGAAAGATGGAAAGAAGGTACACTTACTCTCAAAATGACATTGTGATTCTCACCAATACGGAAACCAAAAAAATGAAATTATGAAAGCTATGCTTGCCGATAAAAATGTTAAGAACCACCAGGGATAACCTCATATTCCTCTTTGGAATTTCGTCAAATGCTTGCCATGCAAGGTTCCATTTTTCTATTTTCACAGTAAGCCTAATTTCGCGGCCAGAGCATGTAATAATAAGTAGTTTAATAGTTTTTGAAGTAACAGGTTATAGCAAAATAAACGAAATAGGACTGAAACATAGGCAGTGAATGCAACACTCGGTAACGGATGAGTGAGTAAGTTTTAAAAAAGGGCATTATTCTTCAATAGTACGTGCCAGCAACTGTGTTGCAGACAATGCCAGATGCAGCAGCCACATCATTGATGCCATGAATGTTGCTACGCTTGCTGCGTTGTTTGTGGTATTTTAGTGCTGTAAGTGCTGCGTTGGTAGCCATACTGTGTGGATCAGCAGTGTAGGAAACCAAGCCAGAGGTCCAGATTTTTTTTCTCTACCGTGCCTATGGTTATGGGCAATTATTGGTAGAAAATACTGAGTGCTCCCAAGGATAAGGAAGGTGTCTGTTCTCTGCTAAAGACAAATGGTGATTGAAGACATGCCCACATCGTTGGCTCTCAGCAACTGAACACTACATAACAACGATACCAGATGCAGCGGCAGAGCCTTCTTCTGCGGTGGCGGTTGTTAACGTTTTCTTTTTTTGTAGGGCAAAATAATCTAAAATTATTTATGGAAATTCCAAGCTGGTGCCTTCACATCTGGACCCAGTATTTTAAGCCATCATAGAAAATTTTATACGAGGGCAAATATGGATAAATTATTGTCTTTTTACTACCACCAATGTCTACTATTGCATTGTCTTTTACCATCACCTAAAATTACGAGACCCTCAATATTATAAAAAACAAAAATAATAATAATATATATATATAATAAATTTTATTTAAACAAATTAAAATGAGAATAACAATTATGTGGAGCTATTAGATTTATTTCTCAAAAGTAATATTTGTA
>MNCI01005181.1:65845-139877 GCA_015680685.1 Gnetum montanum | reverse complement strand
GGGGTTGGAGGGACTTGGAAGAAGACATTGATATCACACTTTGGAAGGCTACTAGCTAGCACTTGGGCTCTCACTTGGAGACACACTTTGGATTCCGGGAAGAGCTTATAAGAAGAAATTGTGAACTATTGCTTGATGGTTTGCTAAATAAAAGATTTCAACCTCTTTGTCATGGTCCTATGAGTTATGTTTTTTATTTCTTATTTTTTAAAAAAATTTTAGCTAGTGGTTTAGATAGTATCATCCTTGGCAAGTAATTTTGGGATTTTTAGATTGCTTTTATCGTTCTTGTTGCCCGATAGAAATTTCTGTTAAAATTTTTCCATAGAAGCGCTTGTGTTTAAAAGACTTAAGAGCATTTTAGTAGTAAATTTTATTATTGTGCAAAGTATAGGAACTACTATTGATATCGTTGTAAGAGAGCCTCTACTTGTAGTCATGTCGTTGAACGATTCCATAGTCAAGAGGGTTTAGAAAATCTTTGGTATTTTGATGGGACTAGAATAGCTTCTTTTCATCTTTAAAGTGAATCTCTGTGGTATTTCAATTAGAAATTGTTAAGTCTTTTGAAGGTTCTGTTGAATGCAATTGTTGACATCCATTATCTAACCAAAATGGAGTCTCGTATGTGGTAGTTTACGCAACAATTTGTTGGTAGCATAGTAGGATTGTCTTGAAGAAATTGCTTATTTGAGCCTTGGAAGTTTGAACAATTCATAGTTATTGAATTTGGGATAACTTTATTGCGAAGTGTTTACTCGTGTCATTTTACCTTGTTTAAATATTTGAGGTCCACGCAAATCTGCTTTCTTTTCTGTCTATTTCCATTGAATTTTGCTCTATTTCTAGTTTTCTTGTGGAACTATCTCTTTCTCTAGGGAAAGTTAGAAGTAGATTCACAGAGTTGTGCTCAAATGTTTTTGCAAAATTTTATTTGTTACAAGTAGGTATTATAAGGACCACGTAGACTAGGCAATTGAACAAAATAGGAACTCTCAACAACTCATAGTACTTGGCAAAGTTGGCTGAATCTCTTTAAGATAAGTCATGTATAGTTCACACATAATGCAATGTTTCATTTTTCACAACTGCACATCGCAACAGCACACACACATACTCATATTAACTACTGAGTTTATTTGGAGGTATCTGGGCCTTGGTGTTGCCAGAGACCAGCAGGCACCTAAATCCTGTTCGAGGACACTCGTTGGCGGTCACATCCCAAACAGTCGCCAACAGTAAGACCTTACTATTCATAGATTGAGATGGTTTTGAAGTAGATGCTATTGTAATAGGCTAAATATGACTAGAAGAAGATGGAAGACCACTTGAAGATGTAGCCTCTTAATAATGCTAAAAGAAAACTTTCTTCATTAATTTGGAAGGTTTCTTTGAAGCATCAATTACCTTCTCTGTCTACTTAGTCTAGCAAGGCTTATTAGTCAGTTGACTGCTAGTCAAGAGCTTTACATCAGGTGAAGGAAAAGGAGATGTGTAAGGTGTAGCATATGAAGAGGCATTTTGAGAGTTAGAACTAGATGAAGTGGGATGAAAAGTAATTAAACATTAAGGTTCAACAAGAATTCAAGGATGGAAGTTAGTAGCATAAATATGATAGGGAGGCAAAGATGAGAACTTGGAATTAAATGGTATAGTCTAGTGAGACCAAGGATCACATAGAGCTTCTATGGTTTTAGTGACAACTACCTAGATTAATTATAATCAATCTAGCAAATGATGTATGGCTCTTTAGGTAGAGAGTTACTAACTTTAGGTAGAGACTTACTAACTTTGTATTTAGACCTGAAAGCTAAAATTGTCCCTCCAACCTTTAAGGAATTTTGAAATATTTTTAGTTACTAGTTATTTGAATGCATATTGAATGGATTACTTTCCATAAATATCTTTCCCTAATCAATGAGATCCTAGACATCATCTTTTGGATTTTTGTAGTTTTCTATATCATGTTTAGCACTGACATGGTAATAGCAATATTTTGGATAGTTCTAATAGTTAGGAATCTCAAGATCTCATTCTTACTAGTAAGAAGAATCCACACTATTAACTAAATGTAATGGAAGTAGGTTTTCACTTGATTGGAGACTTTCTTCTTCTTAAAGTAATCATTCCTAAGAAGATTATTCAAGAGCAAAGACTACCTCATGGGTATTTTGATGTATTAGTCTTTACTCCTCTAAATTCTAGATGGTTGAGCAAATAAGGAAGTAGTTTAAAAACATTACTTTTCCTCTTAGAAAGAGAAGAAAAACCTACAAAAGTTGGGTTACTTTCTCTTGTTTAGTAGCCTTGGTAGCTTTGTTATGAACTTCCATGAATTCCTAGCCATTGCATTCATTAGCAGCTTCTTTAATTTTTATGCAGGCTAAGAAAACATCATTTAGATAATGAGGCATAGAATAAACCATCCTCTTCTGAATATAGTCAATGAAAGCTTCTTTAAATATTTCTTGCAATTGAGATTCATTCAAATGATAAGGAAATTGTGTTACTTCCACTATTCATTGAGAGATGAATGTATTGATGGGTTCATTCGGAGCCTAGTTAATGCCAACAAAAAACATAACACTAGTGATTTGAGGCATACTAAACTTGATTCTTTAATGAAGGTTGCAAGAAATTACTTTAGAGAGGTGATAAATCTATATACTAAGAATATATACCATTCCAAACCTTTTCTAGATAGTGAGCTGGAGATGCATCTAAGTACTATGTGAGGGTAAGGATGGAAAAGCATGCACTCATTTCTAAAATTAGTTATATCATTCATGGAATCTCCAATTTCACCATTAAACTTGGTGAAGGTATGCAGTGAAATTCCTTTAGGTAGGATTAGCAAAGAGATTGTAGAGCTAATGGAATCATTTAATATTTTATACAAGAAAATTGAATCATTTTCTTGTAAGTTAAGTACCTTTTCCATTTTTTCTTCATTACTTTGGAGACACAACATCATGTCATTAAGTAGTACAAGCAACTATGAGTCTCTTCTAGTACCTAGTAAAGAAGTTTAGAGAGGAGACACCTAAGGCATGGACCCACTTAAAGCTAGGGTAGGTATACCTAATGAAACTATGCTAGATTGGTATATAGGGAAAATAAAAGTACTTGTGGCTTGTGGAACACCAAAGGGCTATGAAACAAGAGTAGACTATAAAAATAATAGAAATGTGGATACAATAGGTAAGGCTAAGAGATGAAATAAAAAGCTATTCTAAATGCTCGAACTAAAGACTGGAATATGAAATATGGGTTACAGATATTATTGGACGAAAAAATTTTATAAAGAAAAGTAGTAGTAAGAGGAAGATTAAATTATTAAACAAAAATTAGAATAGATCCAAGTGCATGGGATTTACCTTTGTAAAGTCCTCTAATTATTTGTTCTTCATTTTCATTTATCAGATGGATGTTATATTTGGAAGGAATATTGCCTGTCCTTTTCCTGAAAGAAACATGAGAATCAAGAGTTTAATCCATGATGCTCTTCATCCTAGCTTCTTTAATCCACAGATGAACTTTCTCTTGCATCTTCTCTTATTCCATGATAAAATCTACCAAATCCTTAGCTTTCTTATGTTCTACCATGAGTTTAAGTACATTAGCATTCAAGTCATAGTCTAGCTCTAGTTTAGCATAGGCTACCTTGTAATTTATCAAGCTAAGTCTACTTGAAAATACCTAATTCTTCCCAAGATCCAATAGCCTCTTGATTTTGAAGATGCTTGAAGTAGATGATAAAGCCATGGTAGTGATTTGAAATATTTTGTGATTTCACAAGTCTATCACTAGTGTGTTAACTTGTTCTTGGTAATAAGTTTGCACTTAAAATAAAAGACAAAAGACTTTGGTTTAAAAGGAAATTCTGAAATTGTAGAGTTCTAACATGACATAAAAACTTTTAATGTGACACATTAATAGAAGTTAATGATGGAAACTATTTTTAAAAATGATGCAAATATTATAGAGAAAAAATGATATGACATTTTTGCATTAATGTGAAATCTACAGTACTTAGTACAAAACAAAAATAAGTAGTAAGATGTCCAAAATATTCAAACTACAATAAGGTTGGAATAGAGAATGAGCCTAGAAAATGTTCATTTCAATGGAGGTCCTCCTATCACCAAAGATGTTGTGGTAGGAATCATCATAATGAATAAAGGCCAACACAACCTAACATGAAACTGAGCCAAGTAGTTTGTGTCCACAAAATGGTCTAGGAAAACTAAGATTTTAGGTAATTTTCCTCAAATCAAAAGGGGACTTGGGAGTTGAAGGATAAATCCATAAAGCTAAGTCAGACATTTTACCAATGTCAACAAGTATTAAGAAAAAATAGTAAATTTATAGTTGAAAAAACCCTATAGAAAATGTTTATGTAAGAGGGAAAACATAGTGCAACATAAAAATATGATTGGTAGTAAATATTTGAAACTACATAAAAAGAAAATAGATCTATTAATAAACATATGTAAACTAATAAGGAAAAAATGAGTAGAATAGATCTAAAGCAAATCTAGGCAAAACCGAAGATAAAAAGATTCCAAAAGTTGAAAATCCAAATTACAAAAGAGAGAAAGGAACCTACAAAAGAATGTTTTAAGACATGTACTAGAGATTAGAGGTATTTGACAAGGGCCTACATTACCCCCTTCTTGCTCTAATGGGTGCATTGATGCAAATCCAGTTGGAACCTAAGAAGATATAGTAGCTAAGGATTGTAATGAAAAGATTAAATTGGTATGTTAATCTAATTTTTAGCAGTTATTTGCATGTTAGAAGGTTAAAACAAAGGGAATACAATATGTTAACAAGGAAGAGAAAGAAGAAAAAGATAGCTAAAATAACTGGTATATTTCTTAAAGCATTGTTAAGCTCTAACATTAAACATTGAAAGTAAGTTTGATGTAAGATGTTGAAAAGTCCAATGCTAGACCTCAAAACTAGTTTAATGCAAAATATCAAAAGTTGAAGATAAGAGCTGACATTGGAAGTCAAATATAAAATTGATGCTAGATGTCAAAATTCTAATGTAGGATGTTAAAACTAGTTTGACATTGATGAAGATGTTAAAAGATGAAGATGAAATTGATGCTAAAGCTACCACCAAATGTCAAAATTGAGAGTGGTGCTAAAATGACATGTCCAATAACATAAGACATCATTATTGATAAGCTAAAAAATAGAGGATAAGAGATGATGATATAGATGATATGAAATGTCAAATCTAGATTGCTAAAGATGACTCCAAGTATTGAAAAATCAGAATGTATGCAAGTCTCTAACTTAATCGAGAAAAAGCCAAAGTGGGTACAAAGACATTGTGGGCTATATAATATTCATGATATATATTTACCTTAATTTCAATAGTCATCAAATAGTTTTTAATATCTTGAACCTTATGATCTAAACATGATAAAACTATACAAAAAATATTTTTTCATTAATTATGATTCAAAGTCTAGTGGATATAGATGATTTAATCTAACTTATAAGAAAGTATATATATCTATGATTATCATTTATGATGAAAAAATTTGTAATTAATTCATTTTTTCATATAGAGATTTAAATGTTTAAGATAGTTAATGAATCCAGACCTTATGTCATAAGAGAATCCATCTAGTTTGATGTTTTATTCAATTTTTAAGAGAATATTGATAAGATCTAAAGTTACAACTCATGTTTCATATTTAAATATTTTACATGAGCTTACAAATATTAAGAAGGAATTCAAATAAAAAGTGTTGAAAGAAGAAATGGAGTATAATTCCATAATGAAACACTAGACATGGATAGTTGTAAAAAATCCAAGTGGTTGTAACACTCAAAAAATTTGGTGTTGGAAAATTAAAGATTTTCAATGAAATAGTTTAACCTCAAATCCCATGGACCTCAAAGAAGGGATCTAAAGCACCTTGGATAGTCTTGATGATCACCCAAGGACTTAGAATTTGTAAAATGGATGTAAATAAATTTAATAAAAATTGCACAACTAATGCCAAAGAAAATATAAAAATAAACTTAAAATGCACAAATGAACTACAAGATTTTATTAAAGTAATAAAATTTTGTAAGAAAAATTTTGAATGAGTACAAGTTTGTGTGCTTATGGTGCACAAGGAGGTACACAGAAGATGCTTGAAGATCAATGAAATTGGTAGAGTGTGTCATGTAGTTAGTTTCACAATCTAGATGCTCCAAAGTTGTACTTCTAAAGCTCCTTGCTAGCTCTCTAGTATTGGATGTGCCTTGTGGGCATTGAAATGATGAATGGTTGTTGGACTTTTTGCAATGCTTTGAGAGTCTCTATGTTCAATTGAATGTAAATTTCCCAAAAGTCCTTGTGAAATGGTCATCTTAGGATTTTATAGGTCATTTGGGGTCTTGTACATTGCTGCAAATTTCTACCATGATTGCTAATAGATTATTGCAAATTTCTAACATTGTAGGACATTAACCTTAGCATATTTATCAATTTTGGTAAGTTCAAATGAATGAAGGCCATCATAAGTATGCTAGATTCATAAGAAGTACATTGGCTTCACATAGATACACTGGCTTCATCATAAGTATGCTAGCCTTGATATTAATATGCTAGCTCCCATAGAGAATACATTGGCTTCACCATGAAAATCAGAGTCCAGCAATGTATAAATTGGTTGTAGGTAATCTTAGCATATAAACTACTTTGACTAGCATAAAAACCATGAAAACCAAAACTTGACAATTCCCAAGGTATTTTCAATCTTCCCAAGCCTAGGTACATGCCTAATATAACTTGTTTTCTCTTGGGAAGTGAATCAATAACAACATATGAGGTCTTTTTTAGCCTCAATAAGTTAAAGTATGTGAGATTATGACCTATGAACTACAAACCTCACATTTTATAATAAGATCTTCCCTATATTCTAAATGGTAATGGTTATAATGCCAAGTATTGGGAAAATAAGGTAATTATATCTATTATTATTTTATATCAAATTATAATGGTTTTGGGCATGGGTTGCAACATGAAATTTCTTTTTGATGTTTCATTAACTCCTATTTGTTGATGGTTTAAGGATTAACCCAAGATATATTTAAAAATAATGCAAAACACCACCATAGGTCTATTACCAATATTTCCTTTCCATGCTTGATTCTATAACTATAGAACCATCTTAAAGAGTGCTTGTGATGATGAGCTAGGATTATGATGAAATGTTATAAGATGAAGGCTATATTTAGCTAGAAGGAAATGGTCATAGGGGTTAACAATAAGTTCCAAATTTTGACATCATGGTAATGATATGGCAATGACATACCTATTGATTGGTGTAGTCTTTGCGTCTCATGCTTCAAAGTGTTGGTTATGCAGTAATGTTTTTGAGGGACTAACACTCTACTCCAAGGCTTCTTTGGCCATTAGGCTCCTCCCTTTTCTTTTTTGGAGCCATTGATATTCTTTTGGGCTTCATTGGCCTCTCAGCTTCCTTGGCAACTTACTTCTCTATTTTTCTCTTTTTTATTATTTTATTCTTTTGTATGGTAAAAACTTTATTAGATTTCATTTCCAAGGCCAAACTTAGTTTGATTTTCTTCTTGAATGAGATTTTTTACATCCAACAAGCTTGATGGTGGATCATGATGAAGGAGATTTCACACATTCATAATGTATGAATGTCAAACATAGGTAATCATTGTTGTTTAGGATAAGGAAGGGTGTAATTATGCTATAGGATTGTGGCTCAAAGAGTAGTAATGGAAGTGGTGTAAGATAAGTACTCTTGGAATAATAGGATAAGCTAACTGAGTCTCATGCATCAAGATCACCTAGTAACTTGTTGTTTTAATGAGTTTCACCTTTGAGATAACTTCTAGGCTTCATTCTGCAAGAAAAACTCCAAGAGAAAAATTAAACAAGACAAAAAAAAACATGTTGTTACAAAACATTACATAAGGTTATATGGGATAACCAGCAAGACTATAGACCATTATAAGTTATCACCAGTGCAACATTGGGAGAGTTTTGTGATGTAGATCAAATTTTACATAGTTGCCAAATAGAGAGAGAGAGAGAGATCATGCAGGCTAGCTTGCTATTAGTTTTAAAGGCCATCAATATTGATTGTTGATTCACACCTATAAAGAGAATTGTGTTAGATGTAATAAGTCTTGATATAGAAATGGTTTATTAGATTGGTCAATTCATTCTTCTCAATATATACTAATCTAAATGCTCCATTATCATAAGCTTTGGTAACTAGGAAAGGCCCCTTCCAATTAGCTAAGAACTTGTCTACATGTTTGTTAATAGCCTTGAGGACTAGGTCTTGTTTCTTGAGCTTTCACTTATTTAGGTCATGATGATGTTTTTGCTTCTACCTCTCTTGATATTGAAACACCACTAAGAACTCTTATATTGCAACTTGTAACCTTACCATCAAACCTAAGGCTGGAATTTTATTCTGAAATGTGAAGATTGTAATCGATGAAAGGCAATTTCACATACTTTAACTTTTGGAATTGAAAAAATTCTTTATAAATTATCATAGCCTCACTGCCCAAGTGAAAATAGTCATACCATGTCTATATTTGGGCTTGGGAAGGTTAAAAATGCCTTTTGGACTATCAAAATTGGCATTTTCATGGGTTTTGTGGGGGTATAGCCTCAACTATGCTAGGACTACCTACCCCCAGAATTGGTGCTATTGGGCTTTCATTTTTCTAGAAATGGCCAGCATAGTTGCCACAACTCTCAACATGCTCCTACAAAGCTAGAATAAGAGTGATTGGGGTTTTTATTTTTTAAATAAATAAAGCATTGCTATCATAAGTCCAACATTGGTGGGAGAAGCCAACATAGTTGGAAAAGTTCATTTACTATTTATGATAATAATCATAGTTTTAGTGCCTTGGGGATATCAAACCTTACTATAAATGGAAACTATGCTAGAATTGAAAGCTTGTCACACCTACACATGATTTCAATCTATTAGCAATCATGGTAAGGAAATTTTTAGCAACAAATTGAACACCAGTAGCCTATTTAAATAAAAATTCCAACACTTCGAAAAGATTTTTTTTTTTTTTTTTTTTGAAAAACTAACAATTGGCTGAGCATTGGAGACTCTTAGATTAATTGTCCAATACCAAAAAGTAATTACCTTACTCATTTTTCAACTAGCATAGCAAATCCAACTTGAGAACTAACAAAGAGTTTCAAGAGTGGAACTTTGAAGTGCCTAGATCATGGAGCTAATTACAAGAAGCACTTTGCCAGTTTCACTAAGATTGCAACCACTTATGACATAACTCTTTCTGCATTTTAAGAATAAAAAAATTGTCCTCATTTGAACCTTTTTTATTTCCAACTATTATTATTTTCAATAAAATTTTTATTTCATTTAATTTGTACAAGTTTATTTTTCCTATTTTTCTTGGTTAGATCTAAAATTTTTATTCAATTATTTTACACTATTTTACAATTTTTTAAGTCCCTAGGTGATTGGCAAGAGTGTCCAAGGAGCTTTAGATCCTCTTGTCGGAGGCCCTTGGGATTTGGAGTTAAACTGTTATACATGGGATTTTTAGTTTTTTAGCAACTAAATTTTTCAGGCATTATCATTTCTAGCACTAGAACGAGGGCCTCTATCCAAATTCTTAGACCAAATTAATCAATCTTTTTTTACAATCATGTTTTACACATTTTAAACTCTAAAACTTGCAAATATCTATCATCAAAACCAACATTGGTATTCCAATCCCTACATAATACCCAAAGTACTTGTGGTGGTTGATTTGGGTTTTTGCAGTTTTTCGTAGCAATTGTTGGATTCTATGAAACTTGCATAGTTTACATTAAAATCCTATAAAATTTTATTTTTTGAAACTACATTTGGGGGTCTAGGGGCTAGCATAGGGCTATACAGAAACCCAAATTCATCTACTACAAAATTCTATAGAAGAGCTAGCATAGAGACTACTAGGACTCCACTATAGTCCTTGAGAAACTAAAAATTTTCACATTTAATTTTTTAAAAACTAGTGCACCTCTTTTAGGGGAACATATTTCTAGCTTGGTTTTACTAAGAAAAACCATTTTCCATCACCTACCCTAGCATAGTTGGCTAGGCAATATAGTGGTCTATTGCACACTTTCTAGCATAGATCTTACTATTAAAGCTAGCGTAGTTGGTGTTACCTATCTTAAATACTATCACATCATTTCCACTACAGCTTGCACTATACTTGTAGTTGTAGTTTCAACTACTTTTCATGTCATAACCTCTTGCACCTTGGGAAATTCCTCTTGCTAGAATTTTGGTTTAATTAATTAAGAAATTAAATCAAACATCCCACCTTCCACTCCCCCTCTCCCCCCCTCCTTTCCAAACTACCCAACGTAACCTTGGTGGACAAATTACATTTTCTTATTACCCCACAAACCCTAACATTGCTTTTCAAGACACCAAGTATATCTTTTAAAAAATAGCATTTTTTTCTTAGCTGCGTAATAATACCTAGCATAGTTTCCATAAAGGGAAAATACATCAACATCCCTTGAAAAAATGAAATAAAAAACTTGTCCTTTTTATCACCAACATAATTTTTTGGAAAAATACTAGCGTATCTTTTCAAAGCCCAACATATTTAAATTTTCACAATTATTGGACTTTTTAAAGCCTAACATAAAAAACTATAGTAAGTTGAGGTTTTATTTTTTAATTTTTCAATAATTTCTGGATTTTTTAAGCCAAGCTTACTTTTTGGTGACCTAGCTTGGTTTTGTTGGTACTAGTTCATGCATTTTTGCAAATCAATTATGCTACCACTACACCTTGCATACATGGCCTCTAGCCAAGATGGACTTCGTGCCTAAGACCTGAAAGACCTAGTGGTCATAGAATGAAGATAGTCACTTAAACAAAGGGGTGAAAAAGTAGATTTTGCAATCATTAATGAGTTCTACAACATGCTCTATGCCAAGATACAAACTGGTCTCCTAATACCACGATCTAAATTTGACACTATGTGTCAATTTGAAAAAATACATTGACATGGGAAAGAGTACATCCCATTGGCATATGACAAAATTTTCCTCACCAATTTCTACACACACATGATCATACAACTAATAGATGTTGATGAGTTTAGTGAGAAAATTAGCTCATAGGATCACCAAGAGAAGTAAGATGAGTTTGAGGTAGAGTAGAATCTAGACACATTTATCAAAAACCTTCTCCAATGATCAGCTCCCCAAGTAACCACCTCTATCTTTATACCCCTACTATCCTCCATAGGGTACCTATCCCATTATTTTTGGGCCAACACCTATCATGGCTATGCACCAACCCAAGCTTGTTGCCTAATCTACCTCACTATTCTCATCAATGTCCTTTACCACACAACCTCACTTCACTTACCCAGCCCTAGTGATATCTACCTCACCAGCTCCCTTTTTCATACTAGCAGGATCTTCATTGGGATCCCAAGCAACACAAGCTTGTTATACTCCATTTTCTCCCTTCATACCACAAGTTCCAACTCAAACTTCTTTCTTATTGTTTAACCCACCTACAATGGTGGTTACACAACCTCTCCCCTCTATGCCAATGTTAATTGTACAATCTCTAACCTCCTAACTTCCTCCTCAACCATTAACATAAACACCGCAACCTATAGGGATGCTCCAAAGATTGGATCAAGCCTTCTAAATGATCCAAGACCTTACTAAAGAGCTACAAAAAATTAATGCTAGTACAACTTAGATGGTCAAGGTCCTAGACTTTTACCAAGCTGATGCTATAAGTCCTACCATGCCTCAAATAACCTTACCCATAGGCATGCCCATACCAAACTTCACTAAATACAATGGTGAAGGGGATTCTAATGCATACTTGGTCACCTTCTAGTCTATGACACTGATAATTTTTCCCATGTCTATGACATCTCATTCCCAGATATCATAGAAAATGTCAAATTTACATTATATTAGACATTATGCCTAAGAAGACAGTACATCAAACATAAAATATATGTAACATTCAACATCATGCATAAAGGAAAGAATAAGGAAAATGTAAGAAGATAAAGAAAAATACTTTATTGATATAAAATAGTGTATCTAGATCATGCTTTAAGAGTGTTTCTTGGGATTTTCTTCCTTTGACATCTATCCATTAGAGGCAATCTAGCACTACGATTATGGTTAGGCCTACAACTCTGCTAGAAGGGATGGCTAGTCCTCTTCCTATTCCACTTCACCTAGCTTCTATGACTTGCCTATACTAGCTCCACCACACCATGATGATCCAACCTCTAAGCTAGAGTATAAATCCCTTAGGTTAAACCCCCAAAGGTCACCTCAATACATGTCCATTATTACAATGCATCCTTTTGAGTCTTAATTACAACTACTCATTTTATGTCTTGTTATGATAATAATAACATTTCTTATGAAGAGGCATCATCTTTGTTATGTAGCAACATCATTTGAGAATGGGGATATGATAATTTACCCTCCTTTGGTTTCACTCATCCTTGAGCAAGTCCACGTTCATTATCTCTTTCCAACTTTAGTACTTTTGTTATGATACTATGCTCTAATAATTTGATTTCTCCTTTGATCTTAAGTTTTTTCTTGCTTATTTTGCAAATAATATATATGTGAGAAAATATATGGAAATTAAATATTACTTTCTTAATACTTACTTCATTTTCTAAGATAATGACAAGAGGTGAATTAAAGATCTACCAAACACTAATTACTAGTTCTAAGTGTAACTTGAATTTGGTTATTAAAGTGAAAGTAGGGAAAATTCTTTATTCCTAGCTTTCATTACCTTAAATATTTTACTTATCTAATTAAAATATAAGTTAAAAATGAAGAAGATATGAAAACTATAAAATTAAGGGTAAGATACTTCATAATCTTAATCAACCTTATAAATTGATGAAAGTAACTATAATTCTACCATAAGTGGTATATGATCAGATGATCTTGTTTGGGATGGCAAGGCTTGATCTAGATTCTTCTCCATTTCCTTTTAGAGATCAACTCTAGTAACTTGGTAATTTGAAAAAATCAGACATTACCAAATATAATCCAAAGTCTTAAATGAAGAATGTTTTTTATCCATACTCATTAGTCATTGTAGATTAATTGATAAATTTTGGTTCTTGATGAGTACTATCTATCAACATCATCTATTCTTGAATTCTAGAATATGCACTGGCCAATGGAATTTCATGTTGAATTGATGAAAACATCTTCTTCAAACTAGGTTCATCTTCCAAGGATTCTTTTACACATCCATATTTTAAGAATTGATAAAAACTACTTCCAACTTTTACATTGAAGTCTCCACAAAGAATAAATGGAACTAGATTGGTATAACGTAGGAATAACTTATTCTTCAAACTTTCTTCTATTTTCTTAATCAAGTATGCTCCTTGACATATTCTAACATCTGAACATGTTGGTTTGGCAATTAAATGTATGTTAACCATGCATGCACATCTTCCTAATAGATGGACTTTTAGAATCACTACCAAGGCTATGTGATTTTTCCAAAATCTTGTTTGTTCTTTCTTTTCCATGATTTGAATTTTTGGAATTTTAAAAATCATATTTTCTAGACTTCATTCAAACCATTGTACCAATTCATACTTAGCTTTTTTATAAAATATCGCCCAACCATCCATGTTTGATTTTTGCAATAGGCTAATCTATATGACTCAAAAGAAAAACTTTCACAAGAACCTTCTTTCTTGTAAATACCTCTATATCCCATCTTTTCCAACTATGGTTGGAATTGGTATAGAAACTCCCATGGAAAGATTTCTTGTAGGCATACAATATTACCATTCAAATTTTGTAATTTTTCTAAAATATGTGGATATCGATATTCATGTCAATTCAAAGCCCACGGTGGATATAGAGATTGTTGTTTTTCACTTGATAGGGTTCTTACAAGCATGTTATATGTTGTAACTTTCATTCTCATTCTTGAATTCTCTTTTAGATCATTTCTCTTCATGGGTATCATACACCTTGTAAAAATAATATTTTGAGTTTGCATGTTGTTTCTCCATATGTTTTGGTTGCAAGACATTTTCTTGATCATTAAAGACCATTTTGTTTCATCAACTGATATGAAAACTAGTTCATCAACTGATACTAATACATCAGCTAATTCTCTAACTAATTTTAGTAATATTAAACTACATTAGCTAATAGCCTTAATGATCTTTCTACCTTCCTTAAAGACTTTGGTAGTGTAACTAATGACATGTCATAGAGATCTTAAGGCTATTAGCAAAGATTATTTTTCCTAGAAGGCATCCTTAGGTTGTCAAATTTTAAGGCATGGTTCATGATATCATCAAATTATTGGATACCTAGATGATAAATTTGACCTCTTCATGGAATTTAGAAGGGTGAAAAATATAGGAAATGAGTATTCATATGTTGAAAATGGACATCATATGTTAGTGCCCATGAAGCACTAGGGGTACCTATGATCTGCAGCATTGTTGGTGTTTGCAAAGTGCCAAGGGTGTGTGTGGTCTATGGCATTCTTGGTGTTTGATGGCATCATAGAAGATGAACACTGCAAAACATGGTGCACATGAAATGGACCGAGCAGTGGTCATAGATTGAGTGGCAGTGATGCATGGTGACTGGGGGTGGAAACCCTTGCATTATGGGCTATGCTAGCCCCATATAGGATTAGTGTGGCCCTTCCAAGGCCCACATAGCCTGTGGGTAACATGGCCTTGGCAAGGCTAGCGTAGCCCTTCCAAGACCAATGCGACCCTTGTTGGCAAAATTTTATTTTTATTAAAAAGAAATATTTTTGGGTCAAGGTCAAACCCATGACCTTTCTCTTTCAAATTTTTTAGAAATAAATAATAATTTAATAGTATTTTAATGCATGTATAACAAAATATTTAAAATCACAATATCTCCCAAACCATAAGTCATATTTTGATGAAATTGGTACCATTAGAATCATCTTGGAAAGTATTATGCTTTGGACATAGTATTTGGGTTCAAAAATAAAGTTGAATTTTCAATATTTTAAAATATATAAACTAGATTATTCTACAAAAATGACATTTACCAAGTTGCTTAGGATGATGAGTTTCGACAAAACAACATCAATTTAGGTCATAGTTACTAGTTTTTGGGAAAAAAATAAAAAATGACCTTAATAAATTAATATTTATAGTTTTAAAATGGATAGTAGGTACCTATACTAGTGTATTCTTGTCTTACCAACATCTCTTACAATTGATGAAAGAATCAAATTTATTACAATTGAGGCATAACCAGATCTTTTTCTGTCAATGATATATATTAGATGTATGGTGCATCTAGTGATGAGCAATGATCTTCCTTATGTTGTGGCTTCATGATTCATCAAAATATTCATGTTGTAGTCAGCCCATGGTTCTAAATGGCCCTTGGGTCATGGTTTGCTTCGATACCAATTTTGACATCCCATTCCCAAATGTCATGGCAAATGTCAAATATGTGTTATATTAGATATTATGTGTAAGAAGACAATACACCAAACATCAAATATATGTAACATTCAACATCATGTGTAAAGGAAATAATAGGGAAAATGTAGAAAGAGAAAGAAAATAATGTTTTATTGATATGGAATAGTGTATTTGTATAATGCTTTAAGAGTGTTTTTTGGGGCTTTCTTTCATTGGCATCTATCCCTTAGGGAAAATCCAACACTACCACCATGGTTAGGCCTACAACCTAGCCAGAAGAGATGGCTAGTTCTCTTTGTGTCTTGCTTCACCAAGCTCTTATGAATTGCCTATATTGGCTCTATCACTTCATGCTAGCATGACCTCTAAGCTTAAGTATAAATTGCCTTAGTTCAAACCTCGAATGTTACCTCAAGAGACATGTCAATTATTCTACTCCATCCTTTTGAGTCTTAATTACAACTACCTTTTTGGGTCTTTTTATGATAACAATAACATTTGTTATGAAGAGGCACCATCTTTGTTATGTAGCAACATCATTTGGAAATGGGGACATGATGATGTCCCTTAAGGAAAAAGATCTAGATTGGTATCAAACCTTTTCTAGAGGTTCTATCTCTTCACTTGAAGACTTAATAATCCAATTTTTTAACTATTTCAAATACAACTTAAAGCTAGATGCTACATAGGATTAACTGATGAAGGTGAAGTAGGGGCTACTTGAACTGGTCAAAAGTTTCATTCATGGAACTCAACACTTAATGAGATTTTAGAGCCTATTACTGAAACTGACCTCTTGGCCATCTACAAGGGAGTAGTAAATGACTTTATCAAGTCAAAGCTTTACTACTTAATGTTGCAACTAGAGAAATTGATCACTAGAAAGTGCAGAGATTTGGCATAGTAGCTTCAACCCATGAACCTGCATGGCCTCATCAAAAGTAGGATCTGAGATACCTTGAATGATCTAGCAAATCACCCAGGGACTTATGAAATACAAAATGGGAATTGTTTTGGAAAATTAATCTTAAAAATCATTGGAAATGTAAATAAAAGTGGCATATTAAAAATGGAAACATAAACAAAAGTGACCTACTAAAAATGGAGATGGGAAATGGAATTATAGTTACATAAAATAAGTGTAAAAATGAAAAAAGAAATCAAAAATTGCACAACATGAACTAATAAATTTATAAAAGAATATAAATGAAGATTGAGTTCATGGTATATAGGTTTGTTCCAAGGGCACAAGAAGTTGCTTGTTCCAGCTGAAAGTCCATTGGAAAGAGTTGCCTTCATGATCTAGTTCCTTTTCTATTTCATCCTATTACAAGTTTCCATCAGTTTTATTAGATTGGCTACATGGGAATGGGATTGGCATAACACATTTGGGGTAATGGAAACTACGTGGAAGTATTTGTAGCTAATGTAGTCCCAGTTTCTTCCACTAAGCAACACTACCAGGTGAGGATGTAACAATTGTAAAGGATCTTGGTGATTGCCAATGGAGATGGAGATGGGATAGGGTTTGTACCTCCAATGGAAATGACAACTATGTGGGCATGTTCACACCCAGCGTAGTGCTAGTTTTTTCTACTAGAAATTTATGTGGATTGTAAATGGATTTGATGGATGATGGATGCGATAACTAGAAGTGGGAAAAATGGTATTTTTTGTAGTATGATTTTGAAAATGCTAAGCGGCAAAGTGCTCATAGCACCAAAATTCTAAATATGTGTGAATGCTCAAGAATGCCAACTAGTGTACATGATGCCAAATGAAAACATTCAAAACCTAGAAATGCTATCAACGTTAGGTTTTTATAGGTTAGGGTTGCCATTTTTTGACCTACTATAGATTTCCATTGAATACTAATAAATTAACATTGATTATGGGTTCTAGTGGCTACGATTGCCAACATAGTTTGTCAACTAATACTCAACGTAGTGAGCCAACTACTACTAGTGTAGTTAGCCAACTATTGATAGCATAGTCAGCCAACTACTACTTAGTGTAGTTAGCCAACTATTGCCAATGTAGTTAGTTAACTACTGCTAACGTAGTTAGTCAACTATTGCCAGTGTAGTTGGTATTTGTCATAAGTCCAAAATGGACTACACCCATAAAACTCATCCATTTACTAGAAATAGTAAATAGGTTTTTGTGACTTTACCTAAGGTTTTGGAAATGGAAAATGAAAAAGTATTTGGAAACAAAAAGATAGATGGAAATTGTAGAAATGGTGGAACCCACTAGAAAGTGCCATGTTTGATGAAGACTATTGTCTAGCTATTGTTGATTTGGGATGTATGCATTGGTTGTTGTTGAAGAAATGACCATCCCAACAATGCCACCATTACATCTCTTGCTAGTCTTGGTGATGACTATGTTGCCTATTGTAGCTACTATGGCTATTGTGACTATTGTGCCTATTAAAGATGGCTCTAGCATAGTTAGGGATATACCCCTACAAAAACTCATGAAAACACCATTTTTAACCACTCTAAAGGCATTTTTGACCTTTCCAAGTCTAGATATGGACATGGGATACCTATTTCTAGTTGGGAAATGAGGTAATAACAATTGTTAAAGTGTTTTCAGCTTCAAAAATTTGAAGCATGCAATATTGTATCTTCTGTACTACATATCTTACATTTATAATGAAACTTTACCTCAAGATGAAAAGTAGGATTTGTGACATGAATTTTGATGGTGTTTGATTGGCCCCTATTTGTTGATGTCTAGAGTTCTGACCCAGAGAGATTGAAAAAGAATACCAAACACCATTGCAAGTCTATCACTAATTTCTCTTCTCTATGCTTGATTCAATAGTATCAAACTATGCTTAAGAGTGTTCATGATGATGAAGTGAGACTATGATGATGAAATAGTAATGAGGTTACAAAGTAATGGTCATGAAGGCTAACAAGTATTGGTTAAATAGTTTAGGCTATACACTTTGTATTTAGAAGTGTGGTTCACTTAACAGATGTGTTTGAAGAACTAACACTTCACTTCAAGGCAATGTTCTCTTTGCGAAGGTTGATTTTTAATGTAGGATTCCTATTAAGTGAGTTGTGTTACATTGAATGGACTTAGTGTTTTCACGTTGAATGAGGTGTGTTACGTTCATGTGGACTTGGAGTTTTCCCATAGTACAAGGTGTGTTACACTCAATGGACGTAGTGTTTTTCCATTGAATGAGGTGTGTTACATTCAAGTGGACTTGGAGTTAAAGCACAACAAAGGGATGTCATATAGCCATGATGCATGAGTGTCAGCATAGGTCCATGTTGTTGCTCAAGGTATGGATGGTTATATTCAAGCTACAGGGTTGGGTTCAAAGGAAACAATGTGGAACAAGAACTCTTGGATAAACTTTGTACATCAAGGTTATGTGATGACTTGCTATAATGATAAGTTGTACTCTTGTGATGGTTCCAGGCTCCATCCTGCAAACATAACTCTAAGAGTGCCAGAAAACCAAAGAGAGAAATCATGTTATTACAACAAGATACATTAGGCCAAGAAGGATGATTTAGCAAATCTAGCTATTCAAGGTCACATGTTGCTAGTTGAAGGCCCTGGCAGGCTACATTACATGTTTAAGGCCTTAGTAGGCCATGGTGTTAGTTTAAGGTCTTAGTAAACTGTAGAGATTGGGCTCACTTATTGATGGTCATCAATATTGTGGCCACTATAGGCTACATGTAGTATGGTTTGAGATAAGAATGATTAACTAGATTGGCTAGCAAATTCCCATTCATGTATGCTATTCAGTAGGCCTTGTTGTCATAGGCCTTGATCACCAAGAAAGATCCTTCCTAGTTGACTAAGAATCTATCCACATGCTCACAAATGACCTTAAGGACTAGGTCTCCTTCCTTGATCTTATGATTCCCTAGGTTGTGATGGTGTTTCCATTTCTTCCTCTCTTGATAACACTTAATGAGAACAATCATTTGCACCCATTTCTCCTCTACTGACTCCAAGTGCATGGTTCTTAACTCCTTGCTTTGCTCATTATTGATGAAGTTAGATAAGGCCACTCGAAGTAATGGTACCTATAATTCAAGAGGTAGAATAACTTCAAAACTATAAAAAAAACTATAAGAGGTCATGCCTGTTGTGATATGGTATGTCATTCTATAGGTTCAAAGTTCATGGACAAGTCATTCATGCCATTTACACCTACTATTATTGAGCATCTTCTTAAGTAAGTTGATGATGGCCTTGTTGATTACTTCAACTTGTCCATTGGCTAGAGGGTAATAAGGTGACAAGAAAGAGTACTTAATTCTTAGGTCATGATAGAAATTCTCCATTTCTTGGCTACTAAAATATGGTCCATTGCCTATGACTATGGTTATAAGTATACTAAAATGAGCTATTATGTTGTCCAAGATAAATTTACAAACTTATTCAGGCATAGTCTTGCTTAGGGGAATAACTTCAACCTACTTAGTAAAGTATTCATTTGTAGTAATAATGAAGCTATGTCCTATAGAAGACTTAGGTGTTATAGGTTCAATGGTATCTAACCCCCACCATTGGAATGACCAAGTAATTTAAGTAGTATGTAACTCAATTAGTGGTAGGTGTATGAGGTTGCTATGCCATTGGCATGTGTCATAAGTTTTTACCTTCTACTTATAATAATTTTTCATATAAGACTAGTAATAACCTAACTATCTAATCTTAGTGTTCATGGCCCTAGGTCCTATATGCCCACCACAAACATCCTCATGACTGTGATGTCTGAAAACGTCGATGGCTAGAACATCGAGAGGTTGACTGGTGAACAACCTAACCCTTAATCTGTGTGAGGGCCATGCTAGAAAACAAAAATGAGGTACCCTAAATAGTCTAGTTGATTAGATAGGAACTTATGTGGTGTTAAAATGACCATTTGTAAGAAGGATTTGTAGAATGTTACATGCAAACACTGGGACAGCAAGTAAGACTGTGCAAGAGAGGCTCAACTCGACAAGAGTGATGTGAGCATGCAAACATGTATTGAAAAATGGAGAAATCCAAGAGTTATGATTAATATTAGAGAAAAATGCCTAGAAAAGAAATGAAATAGAGCTTGAGAACCAAGAAATGCACCTACAAATAGTGTCAAAATAGTACAACTTGGAGGGTACGCTTTAGGACTACATCTTTCCCCTCTTTCAAGTAGGGTCAAGTATAGGAATAATTTTGGGGATCAATGGGGGTATAAAAAAATGAAAACTATTGATCTTGGCTATTTGAGTGATGTTGGAGCTGTGACAAAGGCAAATGTTAAGTTTTGGATTCTTTTTGAGGCTATTGGAGGCTTTTCTCTAGTGTCAAGCTATCTATGCTCTAGAGCGTAACACAACACTTAGTGAAAATTTGCACATTTTTGATGTATCAGATTGGTTATGTTGGCTACACTAGTGAGTGTAACAGAGCATAGTAGGGATACTTAGTCAAATTTTGATGAAATTTGTAGTCTTTCTTCATAGTGCACTGGCTACGCTCTGGGGCATAGCAAGAGAGGTAGCCTGGAAAGTTAGGAAATATGCTAAATTCGTCTTCCATGTCAAGCTAGCTTGATAGATCTTTGTTCAACACTTAAAAAAAATTATGCACTAGAACTTGAGTCACGTTGGCTATGCTATGGAGCATAGCAGAGTGTAATAGCTTGAAAGATAGAAAATTTGCCAAACTATTTTTTCCATCTTGAGCAATTTTGATAGCCTTTAGCCTAGTACTTGGGCAAGCTGGCTACTAGGACATGTGTTAAGCTAGGTACGCTAGGGAGCATAGCAAGTGTGATGGCCTAGGAGATAGAAAATTTTTCAAATTATTTCATCCATTCCAAGAAACCCTTGATAACTTTTGGCTTGATACTTGGGCAAACTAGCCATGGAAGTGTGTGCTACACTAGCTACGTCGGGGAGTGTAGTGGGGGAGATTGAAAGTGTAGTAGGATACTTAGAAAAATTTTCATGGGATTGCTGTTAACACTTAGAAAAATACTGAAAAATAGGGATCAATGTATGCTATGCTGGCTATGCTAGAGTGTAACACTAGACATAGAAAAAAATTGCCATGTTTTAACACTTAAGATAAATTTACCGTTGAACTGCAAAAGCCTAAAATTGGTGGTGTTTCATTTTGCCCCTCTTTGTTGACATCTAGAGGATTGACTCAAGAGACATTGAAAAAGAATACGAAACACCACAATGAACAAAAAACCAACACTACTCATTAGTGCTTGAGAGTGCTTATGGGGATAAAGTATTCTTCACTATTCACGTCACTATTCTTTGAGAGTGCCCTTCACTATGAACAACATGTGCAGCCAATAATAAAATAGCAAAGCAATAAAACCTTTGAATTCAAATTTTGAGGCAGGCGGCGGGGCCAGCACAGCAGCAAAAGTGTCAACAAGCCGGAAGATCACGTGGTGGGGCCTGAAGCCGGAACAAGGGGCTCCCTGCACCGGCAGGCACCACAAACGCGGTGGCCAGGCCCCACCCCAAGTGGCCGTCCAGGTGGCAGTGCATCAGCCACACACCTGCACACTCATCACCATAAGGCCACGTCATCATAATCCCAAAATATAAAATTTCCAAGCAGTGCAAGCACGTGCGTACGTACCAGGGTTATCGATGACGAAACGGATTGCAGCCCAGCCTTGAACGGGAACCGTAATGGTATTCCGCATGGGCGGATCCAGCAGATTAAAGTTGGCGGTGTCGGTGTTGGGGTTGAAGTTGCCGTTGCCCATGCCGACGACGTAGAAATCGTAGCCGTGCAGATGAAGGGGGTGGCTCTCGGAGGCGAAGATGCTGGTTCCCTGCACCATCTGGACCGACGCATTGTAGCGAAGCACCTTAACCCGGGTGCCCTTGCGAGGGGCCCACAGCGCATGGCTAATGTGGGCCCCGGCCCCGGCCGTGGCAGCTTCGGTTGGCGGTTAGCAGCACGTCAGCGGTTTGGCCGGGGCCCAGCATGAGGACGGAGGTGGTATGGGGCTTGGTGTAGGAGGCGTCGGCAGCCACCACAGTGAGCTTGTGGCCCGCCACCGCGAAGAAGAGGTACGTGTTGACGGCCGCGTTGACCATGCGCAGAAGCTGCGTTGACCCGGGTTTGACGGGGAGCGTGAAGATGCCGTCGTCGTCGGCGGCGTTGGGGCAGCGTTTGTACTGGTCGCCCAGGAGACCGTTAATGGTGAAGGCGTCGCAGACGTTGGGCGAGGCGCCGGTGCACGTGGAGGCGTTGATGACGTGAATGGGATTTTTGTTACACCATTCGCCAAGCAGGATTGGCGTCTCGGGCAGGGCAGTTCACTATTCTTGAGAGTGCTTATGGGGATAAAGTATGATAGGGAATGGGTTAGGGGGATGTGTCAAGGAACAATGGATGTAGAGGATGTTCATTGTGCATGTAGCTGTAGGATGTAGCATCATGATGGCTTGTTGCCAAAGCATGATTCCTTGTTAGAGTACTTGTGAGGGCGTTAGCATGTGGAGGTGGCCTACCCTTAGGATTTTGACCTCTCATCGGAGTGCTTGTGAGATGGTTGATCTGGAGCTCAACCGATTATGAAACAAAAATTTTGCTATTTTGCTTAGACACTTATTTTGTCCCCTTTTTTTCTCTTTGGTTATATATATATATTATTTTTTTATTTTGTTTCTCTTTTCCTTTTTCTTTGCTTATGCTTTTTTGTTGGGCAGACTATGCGCCACTCAACAAAATTTGGTTAGAGGTAACCGCATCGCATCTACAGGATAGGTGTTTCCTCCCTAGGATGAGTTGTGTTACATCTACTTGGGGCTTTGACTAGCCCACAAATGCTCCCCATGGGATGAGTTGCATTATGTCCATCATGGGTTTTGTAGTTAATTGTAGGAAAGATTCCATGTGCATTAGGGAAGCCTGTAGGGAGTGTGGAAGAATGCAAGATCAAGTGGTAGAGGTGAACTGGCTAGAGGGGCGATAGGGATGTGCACTCTAGAGTAGCATAGCAAGCCAAAATGAACACATTGGAGTAGCATGGTGAATTTCTATCATGATGAAACACACCCTTGAATAATGCCACTGAGGCTTCATTCTACAAACACAACATAAAGAAAACAAGAAAAAGTAACCACACCATGTGAGGTGAAGACAAAGTCCCATTTGCAAGGGCACTATAAGGGCTATGAGTGCTATGTCAATTGTATGTGCATGTAGTGTCCAAAGTAGGAAGGACGGTGTAGGCATCAATGGTAGCAAGCTTTAAAAGCTCTAGCAGCGACACCAGAAGTGGGCATTGAAGTGGCTAAAGGTGTTAGCAATGTAGGTGCTCAGGAGTTCTCACCAAAGATAGGAGCCAAGAAACCTAGTGGGGGGCCATGGTGTTGGATGATCTTCCAAGCCTAGGCAATGATGGGGGCTAGAGGATGGTAGTGCTATGGCTTGGCCACAATACCTTTGGTTCTTCGATGAGTGATGCTGATAGTGAGAGATCCGACTAAGATGATTCGTGATGATGGCAGTAGCTTCAAAAGGTCAGCAAGATGTCGAGGATGGTAACATTGTAAGTGCTCTAGTGGATTTTTCCTTCATAACGTAAACTTCATTTTGGAATTGTAACACCCCACCCCATCCTTCTCGAGAGGTGTGGGTAGGCGACAGAGGATTGGAAGTATTCATGCTCACTTGTTTATAGAATTATGTGTGTTGAACTATGGATGTTGAATTATGAACCTAGCTTTAGGTCCTGGTAGACCACATGTTTTGCTAGTTTAAAGTCCTAACTGACCATGAACCTAGTTTAAGGTCCATGTATATGGTGATGTGCTAGTTTGAGATCCTAGCAGACTACTATGCTAGTTTAACATTGTAATGGATGATGGATGGGTAGTTTAAGGTCATAGCAGACCATGCATGGATCATAGACCACTACCTCACCATCATGGGTGGGGGCTTTATGTTGTGATCATAGACCACTACCTCACCATCCTTATAGGACAAATGGATCTCTTGGTAAATAGGTGAAGAAATAGCCCATAGCTAGGCTAGCCAAGACCTCCCTAGGATTAGATTGAATTTAGACATTTCTTCAACTATAATGAATTCAACATTAGTGAGAAATTACTTCCCTACCACAAAATCTATTGTGATTGTTCCTTTTACAACAATGTGCATTCCATTAAAGGATTTCAAGAATGTTGTTTTTGTTGACTTGATTTGATCAACTAGGCCAAGCTTGTTAACAATAGGGAATGGAATGACATTGGTTGCCACCCTGTCATTAACATGCATCCTATGAATTTTATATTGGCCTACATGAATTATTATAAACATGGGTGCAATGGTTACCTAACCCTCTTCAAGGTTAGCTTTGATTACCTCATCATAAAATGTCAAGGGTGTTGACCTTGGATCTTTGGTTACGAGTGGAAGCATTATGGCATGAATGGCCTTTTCATTTTCTGGAATATCTTCCTTAATAGGAATAGAAACCCACATGCATGCCAATGCCTCATGATGAATAGAAGAGGTCATAATCAAGTCATATAGGCTCAAAGTTATGTTTTTTTGTTTTAGAGCCTGTTTAACTTATGCTAGCGTGTTCAAGAAATCTTTTCCATCATCTATTATTTTGGTGGCTTTTACCTCCTCCATGCATCCTAAGACATAAATATCCTAGGGAGGAGATTTGAATTTTGGTTGTGTAGTGGGCTTTTGAGCCTCAACACTTGTCTATTGGCTATTTGCATTTGTGTTGGTAGCCTAAGATGACGAGGCCATGGGGATGGCTGACAAAGGGATGGGCTTAGGAGGACCCAGATCCATGTGCTTCCTTATCATTTTATTAGCAAGTCTCTCATCACATCTCTTAGGGTATGATTTTGGATGAGTAGCTTGTGACATAGTTCCCACCATTGGACCTCGGGCAGGTGGGGGGTTTGCACGTCTTAGCATCCTAATGACAAAAGGTGTCTGGGTTACCATTGCTACAACGTGTTGTGGGGCCCTACACACAAAGGGTGTCATGGGTGCTCAAGGTGGTTCTTTGATGATGAAAGAGGACTATGATCTAGTTGACGTTGAGGTCCTAGTGCCACTAGAGGGCACACAAACCACAAATGATTCATGTGCTAGTTCTGCATTGTCATCAACACTAATGGCATTGATGATATACCTTGTACTACTGGCATTGAGTGGGTCTTTGTAGACCTTCATGGATTGGTTTTCTAGCTATACAAGACTACTTTCATCAAGGACCAGTTTGCCTTAATTAATCATGCATTGAATGTCATCTTTCAATGCCAAGTAGTAGTCTATGTGATGGCCATGCAACTAGTGGTAGTTGTAGAATCTATCCAATCTAAAGTATTTAGGGATGAAGGGCTCATTTGACATAGTTGTATAAGGGTTTTTAAAGACTTCATAGTACCTCTCATGGCATCTTCATGCATCCTAAAACATTTGTTCATGTTGAATGCATCCAGCACTAAGAAACTAGTTTAAGAGCTTTAATAGCTTGATGGGCAAGGGGGTGTACTTTGAGTGATCCTTGCACTCAAAGTTTGGCCTTTGGGGAACTTGCCCCATGGCCATTGATGATGTAGGTTTGTTGGTTCCCACCATGCTAGAACCTGATGCCTTGTTGTTGGCTAGGGCTTTAGGTGCCTTGGCCTTTGGCATAGTGTTGTTGGATTTGGTTTCATCAGCCATAACTATAATGGTTATTGTGGCCTTCCTCTTTTCTTTATTCTTTTCTACATGTGTGTTTTTGTAGGCCACATAGAATAGGTCCTTACTAAGTTCCACTATGTCTTGTATTCTCTTTGTTTAAGCAACAACTTGGTTGAGAGAATGTAGGGCTAAGTAGTACAACTTTGACTTGATAAAGTCATTTACTATGCCCTTAAAGATAGCTAGAAGATAATTTTCTACTATCGACTCATGAATTTCATTGAGGAAATCACTCCAAAGTTGTATAAATTTTTGTATCAACTCTAGTGCCCCTTGCTTGATGTTCATTAGTTGGTCTAGAGTGGCCTTGGGCTTCAAGTTGTACTTGAAGTGGATCACAAATTAGCTGAGTAGCTCCTCCAAAGTCAAAATGGAAGCTCTAGGAAGTGCAAGGTACCAATCGAGAGCTTTGCTAGTCAAGTACATGGCAAAGACATGGATGATTACATGTGTCCACACTTGCAAAAGAAAGAATTTAGAATGGAAAGTTACCAGGTGGGTGTTGGGATCCTCATCACCATTGTATTTTTTGGAAGTTGGACCTTAGGAGGCAAAGTTAGTTCTAAGACCATAGGACTAATGGGATCATCTTTATAGAAGTCCATCACATGGACCATTTCTGAGTTGGCTACTTTAAGCCATCGAACCTTCTCCATGAGATTTTGGATGAGTTGGAATCCTTGGTCTAAACTCAAGGATGCCATAAAGGGTTGCACTAGTTGTGCTATTGGTGGTGACATCGAAGTGGCCCACAACCCAATTGTGGATTTTGTTACCACATGTGATGCTTTTCAAGCCTTCGATTGCATGTATTATGGCATGTGTGACAACTATGCCATAGGCACAAAGGTTGCAACCTAGCACACAGTTGGGGCTTGGGCTATTGTCGAAGGTGCTACTGAGATGACTAGGATGAAGGACATCTGACTTATTTGCAGCTAAGATATGGGTATCATGTACATATGGTAGTGTCAGCATCATGGATGCCAACATGGAAGGCTACATAGACTAGGAGGAGATGACGAAGGGGAGAGTGGTAGAAGGTCCTACACTTTGTTGTGCATGCAAGACTTGGTGGCTAGCTACCACAAGTGTGCACTTAGGTTGCGAAAGTGTCACCACTACCTCAAAGAAGGTAGAGGAAGGTGACTGGTGTGGCATAAAAGTGGAGGTAGGTTATTGGATAGAGACATAAAATGGAACACTACTACCTGAACAAGACTCAAGATCCTCCTGTCCATCCTATAGGGGATCATCATAGTTTGATATCACATCTTGTTCTTTTAGCCCACTCATCCTAATAAGTTGGTCTAGGAGCCACCTAAAGGTGTTGGTGACTAGGATGATTGCATCAGGGGTGGGAAGAAACTCCTTCCCATTTCAATGAATGATTTCAAAATTACACTTTGTTTCTATTTCTTGGTGATCTAATGACAAGCCCTCCTAAAGCTTTGCATAAAGAAAGTTGTACTATTCTTTGTCTAATGTGCTATATTTAGGTAATTGATTATGTAGTCTGAGAGACCACCATTGAGATCATACTAGACTGGGGTGTTGCTCAATGTCTACTCCTTGTTGAATAGGATGAGCAACCTCCATGCTCAGGGAAAATGTGGACGTGTTCATGGAATTCATGTTGCTACTTAGAAAAATGTAAGAGGAGAAAGTGCTAATAGAAAACATTATAGTGAAAAAAAAAACATTGAAAAAAAAAATAGCTAAGTATGCAAACTATGCAAATAGGTTAAAAAAATGATCAACTCTAGAAATTCTATGAAAAAGTCACTAACTCTAGCATTATGCTCATTATGATTTGAGGGATTATTACACTCTAAAGTGTTGTTATGCTCTCCAGAGCACTCAAAGCTTTACACAACAAACATAGTTGGGCTTTTTATCCTACGAGGTTCTAGGGGAACTAACAATTGGAACTGATCTAGACCAACCAAAACGTAGAAAACTCCTACACTGGCCTATGAGCTAGCTACTATTGTGATAGGTCCATAGGGGTGTTATGTCTATGCTAGCTTACCACTAGTGATAGAGGTGTAGAAAGCACGTGGGACTACCCTTTAACAAAAAATGAATGGGAGGCCCTCCTTTTAGCATCAAAAACTGTGATGTCTGAAAACATCAATGGCTAGAACATTGAGAGGTCAACCAATGTATAGCCTAACCTCAAATCCATGTGAGGGCCATGCTAAGAAATGGAAAAGATGTGGCTTGAATGGTTTGGTTAATTAGATAGGGACTTATGTGGTGTTAAAATGATTGTTTGTAAGACTGGTTTGTAGAGCATTACATGTAGACATCGGGATAGCAAGCAAGAGTGTGGTAGAGAGTCCTGACCCAAAAATAGTGATGTGAGCATGCAAATATGTATTGAATAGTAGAGAAATGTAAGAGTTATGCTTAATATCAAAGAAAAATTCTTAGAAAAGAAATGAAATAGATCTTAAAAACTAAGAAGTGCACCACCCTAAAACTAGGAAGTGTAACTTTTGCTAGATAGGAGGTGAAAATGATACATGGCATCAAGCAGGCATAGTGGTAGCATAGCAGTATAGTCATAGTCTTTGGAATGTCCAAGACACCAAGTTAGTAGCTATAATAGAGGTTGAGCCTACTAGGTTAGCCATTGTTGTGTTCTATGGGTACAATGGTGGACTGTGTTCTGGGAGGTAACAAGGTGTGAAGCTTGGGTACTCAGGTGCGAGAGTGTTGGTAATGCTGAGACAACTAACATGTCCAATGCTCTTTTGATTTTTCCAAGTCCTAGAGTGTTGAATATCAAGGTATTTATAGTACTAGTTTTATCATGAAACACAGACCAAGCACCACATGGCATGAGCATAGATAGGGTTACAATGACATGTTACACTCTCATGAGAGTAGCAAAAGTGTTATGCTCTCAAGGATAGCAACAGGTACTTAGTGACTACTGAATTGTGACCACACTACCTAGACTACATGTGCTAGAGTTTGAGAGACTACAATGTACCTACAAATAGTGTCAAAATAGCACAACTTGGAGGCTAAGCTCTAAGACTATGTCTTTCCCCTCTTTTGAGTAGGGTCAAGCATAGGAACAATTTTTGGGACCAATGGGGATGGAAAAGAAATGCAAACTATTGATCTTGGTTACTAAAGGGATATCAGAGCTAAGATGAAGGCTAATGCTGAGTTCTGGAGGCTTTTTGGGGCTATTGGAGGCTTTTCTCTAATGTCAAGCTAGCTACACTCTAGAGCATAACACAACACTTAGTGAAAATTTCCAAATTTTTAATGTCTCACACTAGTTATGCTAGCTACACTAGTGATCATAGTAGAGCATAGCAAGGATACTTAGCCAAATTTTGATGAAATCTATAGTCTTCCTTCATGGTATGTTGGATACACTTTGGGGCATAGCAAGAGAGGTAACCTCAAAAGTTAGGAATTGTGCCAAATGCATCTTCCATGTTGAGATAGCTTGATAGATCTTTGTGCAACACTTAGAGAAAACTAGGCACTGGAACCTAAGTCACACTAGCTATGCTATGGAGCATAGCAACCCAAAAGATGAAATATTTGCCAAACTATTTTTGCAATCCTAAGTAATTTTAATAACCTTTAGCCTGGTACTTGGGCAAGCTAGCTACTGGGACATGTGTCAAGTTGGGTATGCTAGGGAGCATAGCAAGCATGATAGCCTAGGAGATAGAAAATTTGCTGAACTATTTCATCCATCCCAAGCAACCCTTGATCACTTCTAGCTTAATACTTGGGTAAACTTACCATGGAAGTGTGTGCTACGCTGGCTATGCTAGAAGTGTAGTAGGGAGACTAAGAGCATAGTAAGATAGAAAAATTTTCATGGGACTACTACTGACACTTAGAAAAATCTTGTAAAATAGGGCTCAATATATGCTACGCTAGCTACACTGGAGAGTGTAACACCTGACTTAGAAAAAATTTGCCATTAAACTACAAAAGCCTAAAATTGGTGGTGTTTCAATGACCCTACTCTTGGATTGCTCTAGCTTCGGCTCTACCCAAGAACTTTAACAATATGCCATCGTGGGATTGTTGACATAATGTGTTATCAACTACAAAGACCTATTTTCTTAATCATTTATGTACAACATCCTTTTGAGTAGTAGTCAAGCCTTATGAAGATTCACCATGCATAAGATAAAACTTAATATCATCATACCACTCCTTTGTAGGAGTAGTATGAACTACAACCACAAAGGTGTTATGAGCACTCTATGTGGTGGGGATAATACAGTCCATGGTTAAGATGGATAACTTGCTATACAGATATATGTAACAGTGAGGGCTAGTATTGTAATGGCATTAGCTATGGCCCTAAGTATTTTGTCCTTGCAAATGATGTTGACTTGGCTTTTAAAGAGGTAGTGTCTCAATTTCTTCAATAAGAAGACTAGTGCTAGATAATACTTCTCTAGTTCAGAATATCTAGTATCATGGGAAACTAATGCATGGCTAAGGTAGTATATTGACATTTCTGCATCATCATCACATTTTTTATAGAGTAAAAAGGCAATGGATGTGTCAGAGATGGAAAGGTAGATATAAAATTATTTACCCTCTTGAGGAGGATATACTAATGGAAGTTGCACCAACTCTTGCTTAAGGTTTTCAAAGGCTTCTTAGTAGTGAGTCATCCACTTGTAGTGCACTCTTTCCTTAAGAAAGTGTTGCATGAGTTGTAGATTATTTGTAAGCCTAGTAATGAACCTATGAATAAATGTTAATCTACCTTGTAGTCCTTGAAGCTCCTTAAGGTTAGTTGGTGCTACCAAGTTGGAGATGACATATCCCTACTTTAGATAATACAAAGCTAAGCATCTTATCAATCTTGACATCAAAGACACACTTGTTAGGATTAAGTCTAAGTTCAAACTTAAGGAATTATTTAAGCATGAGGTCCAAGTTATTAGCATGATCATTGGTCACTTTGGACTTAACAACTATATCATCTACATAATCATTGAGTAATCCTAACATGCAATCACTAAAGATATATGTCATAGATCTTTGATAGGTTGCTCCTATATTTTTAAGGCCAAAGGGCATCATAGTATAGTAAAAGGTACCCTAAAGAGTCATGGAGGTTATCCTAAGTTGATGTTCTAGGTTGATTCTAATATGGTTATATCTTGAGAACCCATTTCTAAAGGATAATAAGACATGTCCAACCATGGTATCAATGAGTTGATCAATACTAGATAAAGAAAATTCATCCTTGATGGTTGCTTTATTTAGGTCTCAAAAATCAATACAAATATGAATACTTCCATTTTTCTTAGGAACTATCACTATGTGAGACACTCATTCTACATAGTCAATAGCTCTAATAAAACTAGCTTAGTATAACTTTGTAATTTCATCACAAATTGTCAAGGCTAAGTCATCTCTAATCTTACACACTTTTTTCTTAATTGGTCTAATGCGAGGATCAAGGATGATGTTTTGTTAGACTAGACAAAGACATTATATGACTAGGCAAAGACATTATGTTATCTTGTAGGACCTTGGTGATATCTTGAGCCTATTGAGGTTCCATCAAGGAACTTAGATTAAGGATTTTCTCCTCACCATTATGTGTTGTGACAAGAACCTTAGCTAGAGAGTCTTCAGTTATGTCATCAGTCTTAAGGTCAAGGGTTTTAACTAGGTTTTTAAGCCATTCTATAGGTTTTTAAATTGAGGCTATATGGTTGTCAAGATTCTCAGGCTCAAGGTCTAGAAAATCAAGATTTATGCATCATTCAACATTACCATGAGGCCCACTCAAGCTCTAAGGCAAGGTAATTTGCTTCCATGTGTCCATACTTCAATCCAACATATCAACCATAAGCACATTAAGTGGCACGTAGGTAAAAATAAGCAAACCATGCTAAAATGATATAAAATACTTTGGTAACCATGTAAACATATACTATTCCAATGATAAAAAAATGAAAACAAGGTCAACTAAGGCCATAATAGATAAATAATGACTAATGGGATTAAACAAAGGTTATATAAGGTCCATCAAAGATCATGATAGAGAAAATAAGGTGAATATGTTAAAATAGAAAGTTGAATGAAGGCTATATAAAGTCAACTAATGAGAAAGTAGGCCAATAATGCAAAACAAGGCCAAAAATAAGGTTGAATATGTAAGAATGGAACATACATGGTAAAAATTGGCTAATAGTGATCAAACAAGGGTATATTTTACCAATTTTAGACATTAGAGGGGCATCATATGGGGCTACAAGGTTTTTGAGAGAGTTTGAACACATGCGAAGGTCGTTTTGAGACTATTTCAGAGCAAAATTGGCATCTTTGTTGTGACTACATTGGCCTAGAATAGTCTCACCTTCTCCTAGTGTAGTTTACCTTGAAGGGTTGTTTCTAGGGCTTGGAATGATCATTTTTGAGCTTCTAGTGGTCTAAAAAACTAGTGCATGTGGTACGAGTTCAAGATTGACAAGTTTTGACACCATTTAGACCCTCAAAAGGTGGAAAAATCTTGTTAATAGTGATGACTACGCTAGGATACTAGGCCCCAGCATATTCACAAGGAGATTCATGAGTTCATGGGATTTCTAGGACCAAAACAAAGTGAAAATAATACTTGGGAGCCATGGGGATAAGGTTCTTATCATGCTAGGTCAAATTTAGATCATTATTAGCTACTTTCTATCAATTATCACTACCACATTTTCCCTTCCCAGTGGGACTATGCTAGTCCAACATAGTCCCTAGCTTCCTTAACATAGGAGTGGAAAATGAATTTTGGTTAGTTTTGAGGCTCGATCAACCATCCTAATAAGCTTCTAGGGTTACTAGTGTTGCTGGCTAGGGCCTTGGTGTAAAAACTGCTAGTTTGCATGCCTACTTGGTGCTTGGATGGCTAAAAAGCATGGCACTACACTGGGCATGTAGTCCCCAACATAGTTAAGGATTCTAGATTGAAAAAGGTTTGAACAAGAATGGATTTTAACTTGTTTTATAATGTTCTATGGTTTGGACATGTTCTGGAAAGGTTCTGGGTGTTTTTGGAAGTTGATTTTGGCAATTATGAGGCAATTTTGGCCATGTTTGAAGGGACTACACTAGGCTTGGGTAGAGACTACACTAGCCCAACATAGTCCTAGTCTCCTTGCTAGTGTAGTTAAGTTGGGAAAGTTAAAAAATGGATTTAGGTTGCAGGAATCAACTTTGGTGGGCCCCATGACTTATGAATGTATAATGTAAGCTATATTGATCAATTTTTTGATAAGTTTATGTGGATACACTAGATCTAGAGAGGGACTATGTTGGCCCAATGTAGTCCCAACTTTCTCAAGTGTATCCAAAGCTTTGATAAAAAATGATGGAAAAGGATTGACTCTTTTGTTTGTTAGGCCTCAATAAGGCTCTAGCATTCATTAGAAGTGGATTTTGTATCTCTCTAGTAAGTTGGTATGGACTATGCTAGGGTTTGATAGGGACTACACTAGCCTAGAGTAGTACCAATCTCTCCTTAGCATAGTCAAGGGTTGAGAGCCTAAAAAATGATAAATTTTGACTCAAATATAAGGTTTGGTAGTCTTAATGTGTCCTAGCAAGGTTTTATAGTCAATAGAGGTGTTTTCTAAGTGATTTTTGGACTATTGTGAAGTTCATGTGGTGGACTATGTTGGGCTTCAAGAGGGACTACACTAGCCCAACATAGTTCCAAACTTACCTCAATGTAGTCAAGTTTATGGCAGTTAACAATCATGGGAAACTTAAGTTTTAAGGTCGCAAAGGCTTGGGAAATCTTCCAAGGTTTGTCAACAATGGTCCTAAGTCACTTGGGATGGTTTTTTGATAATTGTTTAGGGATTATAGTGGGCTTTGAGTGGGGACTATGCTAGCCCAATGTAGTCTTCCTCTCCTCTCAGTGTAGCCCAAGTTAGAAAGGCCAAAAACTCTAAAAAATTGCAGGTTTCAATTCTAGAAGGCCTCAAATGGCATTTTAGGATTTTAGGTGTCAATTCTCATGTTTTTTTTTAGGTTTTTCATAATTTTTCAAGGGGACTATGTTGGGATTGGGATGGGACTACATTGGCCCAACGTATTCCTCATCTTCCCTAATAGAGACCAAGTTTATGATGGCCAAATTGGTGATAAAATGTAAAATTTGTTGTCATGTAGCTTAGAAAGGAGTTCTACAGTTTTCTAGAGGTTAGTTTTTTTATGTTTTCTTGGTGGATTCTCCAATTTGGGATGGACTATGCTAGGCTTTGACATGGGCTATGCTAGCCCAGCACAGTTCTCTTCCTCCCCTTAGTGTAGTCCTTATAATGAATGTCAAACTATGAAGGAAACTAGGTTTCATGGCCATATGAAATCAAACTAGGGTTTCAAGGTCTACTAGAGTCAAGTTCTCATGGTTTTTGAGATTTTTTGATGACTTTCAAGGGGACTACACTAGGCTTGGACTAGGACTATGCTAGCCTACTGTAGTCCCTAGTTTCCCTAGCATAATCACAAGGGAAAGGGAAAGAGTGGCTCCATTTACTACAATCGGCCATGCTTTGGGCTCATTGGAGGCTCAAACTAGGATATGGGGAAATAATGTTTTGATTTTGGATTAACTAAGAGTTGAATAGATTGAATGGGTTGCTTGGGATTGTAAGAAGGTAAGATGTGATGTTGGACTATGCAGGGTAATATCCAAGACTCTGTTGGCCCAGCATAGTCCCTCACTTTTCTCAATGTAGTTAATGACGAGGTTTGATTTTTTTTCAAAGTCAAACTGCTTGTGATCATGTTTTGGTGTTATTGAGGGTTCTAGCCATGGTTTGGTGAGGTTATACTACTAATTTGGAGGGTTGATAGGCTTTTGGAAGTCCATCCCATCATGGACTACATTGGTAGTATTTATGACTATGTTGGCTGAGCATAGTCCTTATCTCCCCTCTAGTATAGTCTTTTTATCTTGTTCAAAACTATCATACTTGGTCATATTCTTAAGTAGAGGTAGCTAGATGTTATAATTGTTTTACGGTCTTAAGTTAACAACTTTCAAAGTAGTTTGGCTAGAAGACTAACTACTCTTAGTGTAGTCATGGTTTATTTATTATTTTTGGAGTGCCTAGTGTGAGGCCTACTCAAAAATAGAAATTTTTGAAAAAAAAAATTATACAACCCCAGCATAGTACTAGTTTCCATTTCTTGAGGCAGGTTAAGTAGAGTTCCAAAAGGAAACTAGCGTTTTCGATTGGATGCCTATGTTTAAATAGGAACACCTATAGAAACTTGCCATAAATTGTATTTTCTTCCTACCTCCTTACTTTTGCACCTTTGTGAAGAGCTCTAACTCCATTACTATTGCCTCCTACTCAAATTTATTGTAGTAACAACCATCTATGGACTACTGCCAATGTAGTCCAACTATTGGTGATCTACTACCAACCTTGGCCATTGCCTACTAATCACTACCAATGTAGTAGTGATTGTTTCTTGGACTACTATTAGCATAGTGTAGCTACTGCTGAGTGGCAACATTGCCATTCCACACTAGCTATTTCTAATATAATGACATTCATCAGTGGCCTACTACCAACATAGTCCATCCATTGGTGCCCTACTATAGCGTAGTCATTCCAAGAACAAGGGCTTTCACATTTCTTGCTTCTCTTTTTGGCATCATGACCAAGAAAATGGCACCTTTTAGGAATCCTACATTGGAGGTGGGGGACTCTACTACAAAAACCTTAGCACTTCTACCACATCTAAGGATTAGGATGAGTTAAACTACCACCTTTACAAGGTAGGCCATTCTCATTGATTTTCTATTCCATTTTAATTTTCTATTCTTTTTTAAAGATCTATGATTATGTACTTGTTATTTTTAAATTTCATGAAAATCCTACCTTATTTTTTTTCCATCTCTATTTATTTCTAGGGTTATTTGGTTTTTTTTCTTGGCAAATTAAATTTTTAAATGGGCTAGTTGTTTTGGTGCTTTATTCTACCTTTATGAACAATGAATAGTTTTTCTTAGATCTTGGATAAAGGACTTGCCAAAATTAGATTTTAACAAAATCATATCCCTTTATTTTGATGCATTTTCAAATGGCTATGAGTTATTTTGGTTGTATTTGCTATAATCGATGGATAGATTAAGTTAGGTTTTACAATTTTTGTGGTTTTTGAGTGAAAAAGCAAGCAATGTTGTGTATTTTTTACCAAGGAAATGGTGCATATTTTCAAACTTTATTATTATGGATTTGTAGTACTATGTTCAATATTTTTGAGGGTTATGGTTCCATTTGATTTTGGATTGTACTAATGATGTTATGGTCATTTGAGTTGGGTTATGTACATAGGGTTCTTTTCCATTTTTTAAATTTCATGAAAATCCACAAATTTGTTTTTGAAAAAATGACAATGGTTTCAAATTTTTTTATAGCTATGAACACATATGACTTAATTTAAGGTTTCAAATGGTGTTGAAATTACTCTATTTGGAGCTTAGAAAAATTTTTGGTAATATTTTTGCCAACCTTGCATGAAAGGGGATTCATGTTCATGGCCATGGTCAAGGAATTTTCATAATTTTTTCTAAAAAATTATTCAAAATTTCTAATTATTTCTTATTATAAGTTATAGCTTGTTTTCTAGGATTCCAATGGCTATGTAATCATTTAATATCATTAAGTGGTTAATTAGTTATGGCTATTTCCATTCGGTTGCACGAAATCATGGTTACAAGGCTATGATGCATTTACCCCTTCTAAAGATGGGCAGCATTGAGGTTGTGAAACATTTTTTCTATCAACATTCCATGATCTTTAGAATTATTTGGGATGTCAAGAATGGGATAGAAGTGGTTTGAATAAAATAAAAAAAAATTTCATATTTTTTTCTAAGTGTTTTCCTATAGTCATTTTTGGTGCTAAGTGTGAAATTTGATGGAATGTTGGTTGTAGACTTGGATCATGTTTTGGATTTTTTACTTGGTGGTTTTTATATTTTATATGGTTATAAGGAATTATTTTTAAGTTTTCATGGTTGTAATTTTTGTGGTTAAATTTTTCAAGGCCTTCCTGAAGTCTATTCTAGTGGTGAGAGAGATGGTGGAGCTATTGTATTGCATTGACATACTAACACCCAAATCCTTAATTCTTGAAATGGAGGGGGATCAACATAGGTATGGTTTAGGAATGGGGCCTTAGACTTCCTATCCTACCTACTCCAAAACTACAATGTGATAGTTTAGTCACACTTGAAGTTTGAGGCAGTGGTAACGATTATGGAGACCATCATCCTTGGATTCTCTAGTCTCATTGTAAAATTTATCAGGGATAAACCTAATGACACTATGAAAGGGAAGATACATGAGGATCAAACTACTATGGATCCTCATAAACTATTGCAAATTTAAAACATGCCTAAATTTGAATAGCATAACTTGAACAACACCTTAATTGTGGGACACTGTGCCCATACATGGTTTCAAAATCCTCGAGGCACCATCTACCACATAGAATGATAAGCAGTACTACTACCTTGATTATTCTTTTGTTGTTACATGTTTTAGGTTATAACTATGCATGGTTTATTTTTTTACCTACTTGCAGGTTTAGGATGAATGATCAAGGCCAAATCAGTATTGACAACTTTTTGCTCCTAGCTCACATAGCTCTAGAGGTGTTCACTAAGAGCCCAAACATGAGACTTGTAGTGTTGAAGCAATTGCATGGTGACCTTAAGAGCAACATTGCGCATCACCTTAAGGGCTACAAGAGATGTGTATCCAATAAGAGCATAGATTGCTGATGGGTTAGCCCATCTCTTGATGATTTAGACTTGGACACCATTTAACATCATTTGCGGTCACTAAGGCCTTATTTGACATCATTTGACACAATTTCATGGAGATTCAACCATCATTTAGCCTTCATTTGATCCCATTCCACAGCATTTATCCTTTGTTTCATCCTATTATCTTTAACCTATTCCATATAACCTTTTTTGACCACATTAAAACCTTGTTTGACCTTTGATTTAGTATGCTTTGACTCATTTATGCATCATTACTAAATTATTTTATATTACTTTGACATTATTTAATCATTTTATTG
Organism: Gnetum montanum; assembly: GCA_015680685.1. NCBI lineage: Eukaryota > Viridiplantae > Streptophyta > Gnetopsida > Gnetales > Gnetaceae > Gnetum > Gnetum montanum. The sequence continues at coordinate 101,517 of MNCI01005181.1, read as the reverse complement.
CATAGGTACCACTTGATATGCTTATGTTTTCATACAAGTTGAGCTAGGAGGATGAAGAACAAAATTTGACTAGCCTTAAAGCCTAAATGGGTTCCGCTTGTGATGTTTTTAGACCGAGTTGACCCTACACACCCAAACCTTAAGATTGAAACCATTTTACTATATAGCTATAACACCCAGAAATAGTCTGTTGTTCATTGAGCGTGAATCTAGAAACATCATAGAGGATCCCTTAGTCAAAGTTCCCATCTAGACCAAATGGTAAGAAGAAAACACATAGAACCAAGTTCCTCACTAGAATTTATGCCTTCTAAAAACATTATCAAACCCTTACAAGACAACATTAAAGCCATTACATAGCCCTACATGTTTCCTTGTAGTGTTGCTTACCATTGTTGATAGGTTGCAATGAATGACTGATGTTGATGACCCCGATGGTCTACAACAAGCATGCCTACATGCTCTCTCTCTATCTTCTTGTCTGGCATCAAGAATGAACTACAAAGCTTTGTGAATCCAATGAACATCACAAGGATCTCTATGTTGTAACAATAGTTCCCTAGGGTGACCTAGTCTATTAGTTGTCCCATGTGGCCCTATGCATTATCTTGTAACAACATGTTTTCTTTGTCTTATTTTCTTGTCCTCTTAGAGTTGTGCTTGTAGAATGAAGCGTAAATTCATCACAAAGATGCAACTCATGATGGTAGAAAGTTAACATCTGATCAAGATGCATAAGATTTGGTTAGTTTATCATGTCATGCCAAGATTTCTTGTTTCATATTACTCCCATTCTCATCCTTGAGCCACTATCTTGTAGCCTAATTATAACCTTCCTTATACTGAATAACAATGTTGGCCTATGTTGGACACTCATGCATTATGACCATTTGACATCTCCTTCATTATGATTCACCATCAAGTCCATTGGATGTAACACATCTCATTCAATGGAAAAACCAAGTCAAAATTGGCCTTGGTAATGAAACCCACTGAAGGTTTCACCTAGCAAAAAAGAAGAAGAAGAAGAAGAAGAAGAAATGGAAAAGCAAATTTCCAAGAAGTCTAAAGGCTAGTGAAGACCAAAAAGACAAATAAATGGCTTCAAACATGTAAAGGGAGGAGCCTCACAACCAAAAACAACTTGGGGAAAAGTGTTTACTCCTCAACAACATTGCCAAATAACCAACACTTTTAAGTATAGTGCACAAAGACCACATCGATTAGCAAACATGTTAGTGCCATCACCATGACCATGATGTCAATTTTTGGAACTCATTGTTAACCTTGTGATGATTTTCTCATGATCAAATATAGCATTCAACCTATATCAACTCATTGTAACCTTTCTCATCATCACAAGCACTCTTTGGCATGGTTCAATGCTACTAAATTAAGCATGGAGAGGAAATGTTGGGAATGGAGATGCAGTGATGTTTTGTATTCTTTGTTGATGTCTCTTAGGTCAATCATCCAAACATCAATAAAGAGGGGCCAATGAAACACCACTAAGAAATCTCATGTTGCAACTTGTAACCTTCACCATCAAACCTGAGGTTGGAATTTTATTGTAAAATGTGAAGATTGTAATCCATGGGATGTAATTTCACATACCTTAACTTTTGGAACTGAAAAAATGCCTCATAAGTTATCATAGCCTTACTCCCTAAGTGAAAAAGTCATACCATGCCTATATTTTGGCTTGAGAAGGTTAGAAATATCTTTTAGACTATCAAAATTGGCATTTTCATGGGTTCTTGTTGAGGTATAGCCTCAACTATGTTGTTCAATTTTCATTTTCCCAACAATGGCTAGCGTAGTTTCCACAACTCTCAACATGGTCCTATAAAGCTAACATAGCAATGGTTGGGATTTTTATTTTTCTAACAACTCTAGTTTTTCTCCCACAAGGCCAACATTTGTGAAAGAAGCTAGCATATTTGGAAAGGTCATCTTACTATTGATGGTAAAAATCATGGTTTTGGTGCCTTTGGGATATCAAAACTTATCATAAATAAAAACTATGCTAGAGTTGAAAGCCTACCACACTTGCACATGATTTCAATTTGTCAAAAATCATGACAAGAAACTTTCATCAAAAAATTAAACACCAACAACCTATTTAAACAAAAATTCCAACAATTTGAAAGGATTTTTTTTGTAAAATAGTAATTGGCTAAGCATTGGAGACTCTCAAAGCAATTTTTCCACACCAAAAAATCAAACAATTATCTTACTTATTTTTCAACCAGTGTAGTAGATCCTACCTAAGAACTAACAAAGAGTTTTGAGAGTGGAACATTGAAGTGCCTAGATCATGGAGCTTATTGCAAGAAGCATTTTGCTAATTTCACTAGGACTACAACCACTTCTCACACAACTCTTTTTGCATTTTAAGCATAAAAAACTTGTACTTATTTGAACATTTTATATTTGCAACTACTTTTATTTTCAATAAAATTTGTAGTTCATTTGTTTTGTATAAATTTTTTTTCCTACTTCTCTTGGTTAGATATGCAATTTTTATTCAATTATTTTACACTATTTTACAATGTTTAAGTCCTTGGGTGATCAAAAAGACCATCCAAGGTATTTCGATGCCACTTCTCAAAGGTCCTTTGGATTCAAAGTTAAACTACTTCACCTGGGATTTTCAGTGTTTTAGCAACCAAATGTTTTAGGTGTTACAAGTATCTTTCGATGTGAGCAAGCATTTGAATTTGATGCTCTTACACTAAATCAAGATCAATGGTATGCAACTTCTTGTTTTGTTCATTGTTGATGAAGTCAAATAGATCCACTCTTAGCAATGAAACCTATAATTCAAGAGGCAAAATGACTTTAGATCTATAAATAACACTATACATGGTGAAGATAGTCGTAGTTCAAAAGATAGTCCTATAGGACCAAAGTGCATGGATAAGCCACCCATGCCACTTGTGTCTATTTTTGTTCAACATATTTTTGAGCAAGTTGATGATAACCTTGTTGCTAGCTACAACTTGTGCATTGGCTTGAGGATAGTATGGTGAAGAAGAGGAATGCTTAATGCTTAGTTCTTGATAAAAGGCTTGTGTTTATTGGCTACTAAACTATGGTCCTCTCTCTATAATTATGGTTAATGATATGCCAAAACCAATTACTCTATTATCTAGTATGAATCTACAAACTTGTTTGTTGCGACCAAAAATGTCGACAGCTGGAAACACCGAGAGGTCGACAGACATGATAGTCTCGACCCCATACCCGTGGGAGGGCCATGCTAGGAATGCATGTAGATACGGGGCACCCTGAATAGTCTGGTTAATCAAACAAGGACTTACATCAGCATCTATATAGCCTTTTACAATAGATGTATTAAAATAGGGACAAAATACGAAATGATGAACCAAGGGACAGAAAAACAAAAAAAAATGATGTTTGAAACTAGGAAAAATGGAAAATAATGTAGCATGCAATAATACTAAGAAAACAAATAAAGAATAGCTAAGGGAATGCACCGCTTTGAAGCTACAAATTTGTCTTCCTCGAAATCGGCACAACCGATTGCACAACGTGATGTAGTGCAGAGGCCTTGGGAGCAACCCAAATGCATTAAGCGAATAGCTTGGGTACTCAAGCATGGACTTCAGGACTGACAATGCGAGATTCTACCAAGGTGGTAGAAGAAAAGGTGAAGATAGAATGGAATGCCAATCGGGAATAGATGCTATTTGCAATGCTGAATAGAACTTTACAATACTTGCCACCAGATCAGAGAGAGTGCCAGCCTGAAAGGGTTCCAAGAGGTGAAAGATTTTGAGAATAGTTGAACTGGAATCAGAGAGAAAATTAGAACTAGAGAAAGAGAAGGCCCACAGGGAGCAAAGGACCTCTTTTAAGGTCCAAAAAGAAGATCTTAGTTCGAGAGAGAGCCAAAATCTAGAAGTCCAAAAATTCCAAAGTAAAAGTAAAAGTCCTTTGAATGCTATTCGTTGGGGTATTTATAGGACTGAGGGCATGCAGGAGGGATAGTCTGAACACCACATGCTCTGGATTTCCGCTAACTTGCTCGTGCCACACGTGCCAACGTGACCGTTATGCTCATGACCATTGTGAGCAATTCAACTATGGACCTGCCACACTGTTGTTGCATTATCAGTACTTAGGGGCACATGCCAGCGGTTTGGTGAGGTGTCTTGATGTCACATAACCACCTTCATACCTTGCTATTCATTACAACATAGCATGTTTGGCATGGCATGGCATCAATGCCTGTATTGCATTTTTGCTATGCTGTGCTACGCTACATAGCATAGCGTAGCGTAGCAACTGTTCTTAGCCATGGAAAATCTATCGATTTGCTAGACTTTGTTTTCTGTGGTGTAAGGCTTACGTACTTTTCCACTCTTGCCCTTCAAGTTGCTTTCTATCTCTTCCATAGAATTGCTACACCTTGTTGTGCCTTGTAGCTTAGCGTAGCGCACCAGCAGACATAGTTCATCGCTTCCTAACGGAAAGGGACATCGTTGCAGGACCTAAAAATGGGCAAGGAGGCTATCTTTACATCTAATTTCATGTTATGTTCTGCAATTGTTTCTTGAAGCATGCTATCCTACACAACATAGCATAGCATAGCCAACTTCGCAACTTAGAAAACTTGCTGAACTGTTTTTCGTGCACCCAGAGTGCTGCTGCCAACTCAGCATTGTTTCTGAGTAGGCTGCCGACTGAGTGGGCTACTTAGGTGACCAGGTGGGGTGACCTTTAGAACCTATTGAGACCTAAAGTAGAAAATTTGTCGAACTGGTTAGCCCAAACTCAAAGTGTTCTCCTCCTGAAGAACTACCATGGTGTTGCGTGGATTGCAAGGCCTGGTGAAGCCAGGATGACCTCGTATTTTTTGAGGTGTTTCATTGGTTCCTCTTTGTCGCCGTCTAGAGAATGCGCTTGATGGACGTCGGCAAAGAATACAAAACATCGTAGCAAGCAAACTACTAAGGCCATCGTTTGGTGTGCGTCGAACGTTGCTTGACGACACTTCAAAGTGTTGCATTGATTATGCAGAGGTTAAGGCAGATAGCGAAGATGATTTTTAGCAGAGTCCCTTGTCGGAGTGCTCTGAGGGACTCATCTATGTTTCCATCTTTGGCTGGCAGTATTCTTCAACCTCTTGTAGTATAGGTGTTTTCCTCATGGGATGAGCTACATTACATACGTGAAGGGTTTTGACCTGTCTATGAAGGAGTTCCATGCAGCGAGCTGTGTTACGCATGACATGGAACTTGCAAGGTGTTCCCTTGGCAGCGAGCTGTGTTACGTGCATCGTGTGAGTTTTCACTCTATAGTGGCTAGGCTGGTCGAGGCACTCACTTTGTGACGTGGTAACATTTGCTACTGTCGCAAAACATGCTTGTGAGGGTGAAGGTTGTTTTGGCTGCTGGCATTGATGTTAATCTTGGACACTTGAGCTGGTGTGAGGTGTCCAAAGTAGGAAGGCCAGTGAGAACCTTGGCAATATCGGCACGGTGGAGCTGGTCCTGAAGGCGTCGAGAGCTGTTTTTGGGTGCAGATGCTTTGGAGTCCCTGCCAATGGTTTGCATTCTTGGTTCAATAGTGGGAGTAGTCACCACACAGCTAATGATTTTGCAAACCCAGGCATTGGTAGGGTGAAGGAGCAACAATATTGCAGCTAGGCCACAATACTACCATCACTCCAGATGCAGGAACTACTCCAGAACCATCGTCAAGACACTAGGTCATGGCAACGGGAGGTTTGGAGAGCCAATATGATGTCGTGTGGCATCTTCAAAGAGTCATGATGCCTAGGGTGGCGACATCACACATGTTCCAGATCAGGTTCTCATTGCGTCATGAACTGCGTTCTGGAGTTACGGTGATCCACCCACGCGTTAGCATCATGTCTACTTGCCCGATGTGTGGCTAGTGCTGGTGCATGCTAGAGGTGTGTTGCGAACCTAGTTTAAGGTCTTAGTAGACCGTGTGCTAGTTTAAGGTCTCAGCAGACTACTAGGTGGGTTTAAGATCCCAGCGGATCGTACATGCCATTTTATTATTGTAGCAGACGCTGCTCGGTGCTGCTAGTTTATCGTCATTGCAGACGTTGCTCGATGTCGACACCAGTTTAATGTCGTAGTAGACGGTGCTCGACATCATTGCTGTAGCACTTCAAATGTAGTATGGCTTGAGGTACGAGTGCTTCACTAGGTTGGCGAGCTCGTTGCTATTCATGTTTGCTAGCTTGAAGGCTCCATTGTCAAAGGCTTTGGTAACCACGTAAGGGCCTTCCTAGTTGACTAAGAATTTGCTCACGTGTTCATGGGTAGCCTTGAGGATGAGGTGTCCCTTCTACACTGGTTGCCAGTGTAGGTATGCACGGTGCTTTTGTCGCTACTTACTTTGGTTGTGCTCGATGCATTTCAGCATCTGCGTGTGCTCCTCCTCCACTAAATCGAGGTCGATGATGTGCAATCCGTCGTTCTAGCCTTCAATCACGACATCTGCGAGGATCATCCGGAGTGATGGTACCTACAAATCAAGAGGCAACATAGCTTCAGATCCGTAAACAAGACTGTAAGGGGTCTTACTTGTCGCAGTTCTCCACATTGTCCTATAAGCCCATAGGACGTAGAGTATTTGCTCGTGTCACTGCCTCTTGCTATTGTTAAGCATCCGCTTCAGTGAGTTGATGATGGACTTATTTGTAGCCTCCACCTACCCATTCACCTGCCGATAATAAGGGGAAGAAAATGATTGTTTAATGCCTAAATTGCTACAAAAGGTTTGAGTCTCTGCACTGCTGAACTATGGACCATTGTTGATTATAATAGTCATCGGAAGCCCAAACCTAGTTACTATGTTATCAAGGATGAAATGACATATTTGTTGAGACGTCGTTGTCCTTAGGGGAATAGCTTCCATCCACTTGGTAAAGTACTCTGTGGTAGTGATAATGAAGCTATGCCCCATAGAGGATTTAGGCATGATAGGCCCTATGACGTCTAATCCCCATCGTTGGAAGGGCCACATGATTTGCATAGGATGTAGGTCAGTAGGTGCTATTTGTATGAGATTTGCGTATCTTTGGCACGTGTCACATGTTTTGACTTTTGACAAGCAGTCACATTCCATGTGATGCTAGTAGTATCCTAAGCATCTAATTTTAGCAGCCATATCCCTAGGTGTTATGTGTCTGCCGCACAGTCCCTCATGTACCTCATTAACTAGTTTCTGTGTTTGCTTGCCACTCAAGCACACCAATAATACCCCATCGTAGGAACATTGGCAGAGGGTGTCATTTCCCATGAGTACATAATGTTGGGCACATTTACGATTTTCATTCCTCTGAGTGGATGTCAACCCTTCTGGGGGCTCACCATGCTATAGATAAGCCTTGATATTGGTATACCACTCCTGGGTATCCGTGGCACTGACAGATGCGACGTGTTTCACCTGAGTGATAGGTTCTATACATTCTATAATCAAGGTTGGTAGGTTTAATAGGGAATGGGATGGGATATTTAATGCGAGGGTAGCCAGGGTGTATGCTATGGCATTTTAGTTGCATGACACATGTTGCACGTCTATGGTTACGAATCACTTCAGTAAGATTTTTGCCAAATTGCAGTAAGGTTGTAGGTGCATAGCCTTGCAGGCGTAGACCTCGATGACCCAATTCACCACTAATTGTGAATCTCCCCGAATGGCCAAGTGTCGTATGTGTAACATTTAGGCAATTAAGAGGCCTCTGAGTAGCCCCTCATACTCTGCCACATTGTTGGTATAGGGGAACACAAGTCGGTAAGCATATGGGTGCATTTCCCCCAAGGAGAGCATGATTTTGACTTGACCCTTTATTGATGATTGACTCATGTAACGTAGATCAAATTCCATGATTATTGCTTTCCATCGAGCTATCCTGCTAGTTTCATACAAGTTGTTGGTGATAGACCGGAGTACGTTTCTTTTGTAAATGATATTAGTTCTGCTATGGAACAGATAGTGTCACCACTTTTTCAATGCAAATACTAGGGCTAGGAAATTCCTTTCTACTTCGTTGTACCTTGTCTCATGTACTACTAGTGCATGACTCAGATAGTATACCAGTATCTCAGAGCCATCATCCTATTTTTTGACATAATAGTATAGCGAAAAATGTATCGAAGGTGGAAAGGTAGATGAAAAAGGATTTATCACCGTGTGGTGGATGCATAGTTGGAAGACGTGAGAGCTCTTCCTTTAGGTTGTTGAAGGCTTATTGACATTGAGTCATCCATTCGAAGTTAACCCCATTTTTAAAAGATGTTGCATGGGATGTAACTTATCGATCAATCTTGCTATAAACCTATGGATGAATTGCACTCTTCCTTGTAAACTGCATATCTCTTTAAGATTTATGGGGGGTGCTAGGTTAACGATGGCCTTGACTTTATCAAGGTCCACCCACATTCCTGCTTCTGATACTATGAACCCTAGCATGTGTCCGGTTCTTACCCCGAAGACGTACTTCTTTGGGTTGAGGCATAGATCATGCACTCGGCAACATTTGAGGACTATCCCTAAATCATGAGGGTGATCAGCTGCTACCTTGGATTTAACTGCTATATCGTCTACGTAATCGTTTAAAGTTTGTAGGATGTAATCACTGAAGATGTAAGTCATGGCTTGCTGGTAGGTTGCTCCAGTGTTCTTGAGCCTAAAAGGCATCATGGTATAGTAGAAGGTTCCCCATGGAGTCATGAAGGTTTTTGATAGCTGGTGCTCTGGGTTGATGCGGATTTGATTGTATTCGAATAAACCATCCATGAAGGATAACAGAGCATGACTAGCCATGGTGTCGATGAGCTGATCAATGCTTGGGAGTGGGAAATTGTCTTTGATCATTACCTTATTCAAGTCTCGGAAGTCTATACATATTTTTATTCCTCCTATTTTCTTCGAAACCACAACAATGTTGGATACCCACTTTGAATAGTCGACCATGCAGATGAAACCTGCTTAGTAGAACTTAGTGATTTCATCCTTCATGGCTAGTGTGATCTCTAACTTAATTTTACGAGCTTTTTTTTGGACTACCTTTACGTGTGGATCTAGGACAATATTATGCTAAATCAACTATGGATCCAGACTTGGCATGCCACTATGCGACCATGTGAAGACATTGATGTGATCCTGCAGAACTTTAACTACGCCTTCATGTGTTTGTGTGTCTAGGAGGGAGCTGAGTCTTAACATCTTTACCTCCCCCTTTGACGTGGTCATAGGTATTTCTACAAGAGGATCTTCGATTACATCCCTGGCCTCTAAGTCTAAGGCTTGGACTAGGTGTCTGGGCCAATTTGGGAATATCTCCAAGGTAGCTATAGTATCAATTATAGTCGATCCCTAGTCGATGATGTCGGGGTTCAACTACCTCACGAACTTGCCTTGTGGCCCTGCTAATATTAAAGGCGTAAAAAGGACATGATGGAGTCCCATATCTTGCTTAACCTGTCATCACAAGACGAAAGCCTGGGTAAGGATCATCAAATATTGGGGGAAATTCAAATCTGCAAAGCAACATCGAGATGCAACTTGGTAAGTGAGGCGACGTGAAGATTGAGAGCTTGCTATTTTGGGATCACGGTGGACTATCAAGATGCGAGAATGCAGGATTGTTAATGGAACATGTATTACTCGAAACGCGAGTGCCAAACTACTAGTTTAGTGTCATCTCAGACTGCCATATTGTAATCGTGTGAAATCTTGATATGCAAAACAATGATAAAGAAAATTGTGAGTACAAGGAGTATTGAATTACCAATGTGAGAGGTGGAATCATGAAACCATTAGGAAACGTGATGCTACCCCTGTGGAAGAGGTCGAGGTAACTACTGATGCGAGGATATGGTTATTTTAACATCATCGCGGACTACAAATGTAATGGGTTAAAACTACTATTTTGAGGCCTTTTCGGACCTTGAAGGATGCAACTATACCTGACCCATTAGTTTATGGTCTTTTCGAACCTTTAATTGAAACTTGAAAACAAGTATTATTATATATTTTCTCTTCATCCTTGGGAAGACGAGTAGTTGGTTTGAAACGTGTCAAGGCGTAAATGCTAATAGTGTTGTGATGTCGTGGTGAGCATGCTATGTCGCTCAACATGCTCTACATTAATTGGAGAGAGAAAGGGGTAAGTTTCCTCTCCTTGCCTCTATGGCTATAAACAGGGGTTAAATCAGGGTAATTCTATTGTTTCCACTGTAAGAGCACAGGACCCTCATTAGAGCATACGGCGATTTCAGAGCACGAAGCAGTTGACTAGCGAGATGAATTTTCACAGCGAAGGTTGTAAATCTGCAAGGAGGGCCATGGATCCTAAGACTCATCTAGTGCTTCTGAAGGTCGGAGAGGTGAAAAAGGCTTTGAAACATGTGCCACAAGCATGCTTCCCAGTGCAAGAGAGCATGTCGTTGACCTAGTAAGTTTTCATACCCTCTTTGCTCCCCTTTTTTTTGTTTTATGCTTCTCTTGCTATTTTCCGCTCTGGTTTTTTTTTTCGTCCTATTTGTTTTGCTATCTGTATTTTCTGCAGCTACCTTATTTTAGCCTTTGCATCGTTGTGGCCTCCTTTTCAATCATGGATGGTGTGCAAAGGTTTCATTGTAAGGCCATTGGGGTTTCCACCACTGCAGTCGTCATGCCGGTGGTGTTGGCACAACTTACGTTGTTTGATCCTAGCATGTCATAACATAAGAACCTTTAGGAGGGTTTGGCTATGTGTGATGCGGCATTGCAATGCTTATTTTGTTTGGGCATGTCACCAATCGTTTTGCGGTTACGCTAAGCTATTCGCATGTCTTCGCTATGTCAAGCTCTCATTTCTTCGCTACGCTGTGTGTGTGCAGAAGGTTATGCTATGCTAGATTAATGGATTGCTGGATGCGATTATGTTACACGTGTATTGCATTTAAGTGTGACGCCAACCTTTGTTGACGGCATTGTGTAGGGCAAGGCCAAGGTCTAGGCTAATTGTTTTGGATCTTGGGGGTGTCTTGTGTCACATGAGTAGACCTATAGCCAACACTCCTCCTCCTCTACTACATGTGGGAGATTGAGCAGTCTGGTTCAGGGCGGGGGCACGAGACTTCCTAAAATTCCTTCTGAACCATTTTAGTGTGGTTGTTTAGTCTTTCTTAGACAAGTAGGCGTCCAGCATAATAGAGGCCATGTTGCCAGGGGCTAATCGAGGCATCCTATGATACTTTTTCAACAAGGTGGCCACCGTCAGGCAGGAAGGAGAGTCTGGTCAATACTCAATAGGGTTGAGGCATTTGACCTAGATTTGGGACATGCCAGAATACCAATGCTATCATTTGTACAACACGTTATACCTCGCACGTCACATGGCGATGCACTTTCAGAACCCACAGGGGACCGTCTATTATGCTGGCGGGTAAGCTTTGCATCTTTGCTATGCTTTGTTGTGCGAAGCCGGCTATACTTGACTGATTGCTAATAGTGTGTACTTGTTGCTAGGTTCTATGTTGATAATGATGGGATCCACGATTAGCCAAGTATGCTAGCTAAGACATAGCTAGCCCTATAGGAGTTTGCTTCTACTCAGAGCTTGTGGACGGGCGTAGTTGGTCAATGTGGGGGAGAATACCACACTTACCCATGTGTGCTCGCCACTTTCTATAATCAATTTAGGGTGAAAGGTTGGCTAGACAAGAAGCGGAGAGAACCTTTCAAATAGGTCATGCTTGAAACCATTTTGGTAGTTGAACTCCTACTATTCCCATTACCATACAGACCTGGTGGGTTAAAAGGCAGGGATCACATGCTCGAGAGTTTTTTTTTGTTTTTTTGTTTTAGGCTAAGTGTCTTTTTTGTGAAAATTTCTTATAGGGATGAAGAAGCCTCGTGAGATGACAGTGGTAACTACCAAGAGGCAAGGGGCGAACATCTACTTCAAATATGATGAAGTAGGGATGAGCTAGAGTTGGTTGTAATAAGGGGCTCTAGACTCTTTGCTCATGAAAATCCGAAGGGAAGGACTTATGGATCTATTCATGGCTCCGAACCCAGGTATTTCTGCTACTGAGATGCTCTCTTTGGTCAACTCCTTCTCTAGGAAGGTAGGTCATTTCCACACGTATGTGTAGGATGTGTGGGTAATTTTTGACATTAATGATCTGCTTTTTGCAGATTTGTTTGGCATTCCAGCCGATGGTGCCCCCGTAGTGTTGAAGGGAAAACAGGAGTTGAATCTACAAAAGCAACATATTCAACAATGGCTGAGGCTCCCCAAGGAGTGAAAAGGGTTCCCTATGGACAATCTTAAGGATGGCCCTACCTTGGGGATATACCTGGTCTTTTGTGTTCATGCATTTCCTCAACTACTCACCCAAGGGAAGGTCTTGGGGCTTGAGCAGGCCTGGGTGATGCGGGAAATTATAGAAGAAGGGGCCCGTTACAACTGGGCCAAATTCCTGTGTAATGGTTTGCAGGCCGAGGTTTTGGGGCTTTGTGAGCAGATGGAGTCCCGCTCTAACATTCATTATGCTTTCTACATAGGCTATTTAAAGTGCTTTGCAGAGTTCCTAGTGGTCCAGGAGGATGGAGTCTGGTCTATTTTAGACTGTGACTAGATTACCAAGCCATGGATTCGATAGGTCCTTCAAACTATGCGGGCCCAGGACCCTTCAGAGATGGTCGGAGAGTCGTTATCTATAACAACTAAAGGTCTGGCAACTCGTAGCACCTGCAGGGAGGACAGTGTAGGGGAGACATCCCCTATTATAACCAGAAGCACGATATAGGGTGAACGTCTCTTAGCTGAGACTATGCCCAAGGAACTACGAAGGAAGAGATCTCCCCTAGGGAAAGGTATTGTGATGAGGAGGGCGGGGACTACAGCTCAAGCTGCGACGAATGCAACCCCCCATTGGTAAGCGTTTTCTCTCTCTTTTTTTGTATAATGCTCATTTTGTTGTGTTATGCTGTGTTAGGTCGCATGGTGTAGCGTAGCACCCATTTTGCACCAGCTTATTCTGAATTAACGCGAGCAAGATCTCTTTTTTTTTCTTAGCAGAGGAAGAAAAAGATGAAGAAGAAGGTGATGAGGAACTGTCAACCCTTAGGATTGGGATGACAAATAAAGACACTGACACCCCAGCTTCAGAGGGAAGGGACCTGGTCAGGGATAATGGAGCTCCTGTCTCCAAGGTAGGGGCTCTTGTCATTAGGTAGCCTCTTTCTACCAACAAAGAGGTTTCCTCCCAAAATAGAAAAGACACAAGTCTCCTGAAAGGAAAGGCACCAGTGCATGAGGAAATGACTTTCATGGATTGGGCAGGGCCCTCTACCATGACTACCACCATTGCCTTGTCTCAACAAAAAGAGAGGTCGCAGCTAAATGCTGGTGAGTTGGGCTCTACACGTGCCTAATCGTAGCCCACTTTGGCTGCTGCTGACATGCTTAATCGTGTAACAGGTGTTATTGCTGACGCTGCAAGAGCCCCTCCACTTCACTCAGCATCATGGGCCGACATCCCTAACAAGTTTACGTTTGTGTAGGGACTTCTTAACGATATGATTGGGCACCTTCATCAGGCGAACCCTAGCGTGGGTAAGTATCAGTGTTAACTGTTCTTGTGTTGCTATGCTAAAGTTTTTTGAGTTTGTGCTACATTCCGTGTGTAAATAGCCTCTTGGCTCAAGTGGGACTTGGCACAACCTATGAAGGTTGGAGTGGTACCCACACTTTTGCTTGATGTGAACCAGGTGCCTTGTCGCGTGTTCGATGAGGCTTAAAAGTGTGTTTTACACTCGAAATGCTCTTTGTGGGAATGTAGGTGCGCCCATGAGGACTTATGGAAATGGACTCATCGGGCCGAGCAAAGGGAGGCTAAACTAGCTGCCAACATGGGGAATCTCAGGTCAAAGGTCAACTTCCTCATAGATTGTAATCCCAACCCTGTTGATGTGAAAATAGCTATGGACGACTATGCTAGGTTTTGGACCGTCGTTCACCAGAACCTTGAATCCACCCGTGAGATAGTCAAGCAGCAAAGGCAGATGGACTTGATGGCCCAAAAGTGCCAAGATATGAAAGACATCAGTGCTAAGGTTTTTGAATGGGGGAAAATCTAGAGGGACCATAAACATGTGTACAAGCTGGAGAATGAGACCCATCGAAAATTGTATAGAGATGCTGCTGTGGAGGCCTTCACGTATGAAGTGTTCGTGAAGGCCATTGGTGCTTCTGAGGCCCATGCCAAGTTTAAAGAGTGGATGGAGGTTACATAATCTCCTGATTTAAGGGTGAACCTTCCCATAGGAGAGACTGCAACTACTTCCCTTTCCTCGAAACCTCTAAAATGGATGACCATGGAAAGGGAGAAGGCTGCCGCAGCGAATGCTGAATCTTGAGATGGTTGGATGGGTATCTCGGTAGAGGAGATTTGGTGTCACCTCAGGCTCAGTCTAGACCAGATACCTCTTAAGACCGGTGCAGGCTCCTCTCAAGTTAGTCACTTTCATGTTATGTTATAGTTCATGTTTATCACGTTTGTTGCCCTTGCTAACTACTTCCTTCCTACGATGCAGGCCCCGGAAGAAGGTGCGAGACCCGTGGAGATAGGGAATGCAGGATCGGTAGAAGGTAATGTAGGAGCAGATGATGCACAGGCAGATGAAATAGAAGCAAATGGTGAAGGCATTACAACCGGGGGCATCCCATGACAGCATGGGTGTTCCCCTTTTTTTTTTTGAAAATTTTGCAGCATTGCCAATGGGTGGAAATTTTGAATAGAATGAAAAACTTCGGCAAGTAAATTGATTTTGTGTTATCTTGTGTACCATGTAAAGTTTTCATGTTTTAATAATGCTAGTTTTAGGCCGTTTCGGGCTGTAGTGTAGTAATGCTAGAAAAGAAACACGTCATGAAAGCAAATAAGTAATAGTGCTAGTTTTAGGCTATTTCAGGCCATAGCATAGCAATGCTAAAAAAGTAACATATTGTGAAAGAAAGTAAGTAATAGTGCTAGTTTTAGGCCATTTCGAGCCGTAGCATAGCAATGCTAAAAAAGTAACATATTATGAAAGCGAATAAGTAATAGTGCTAGTTTTAGGCCATTTCGGGCCGTAGCGTAGCAATGCTAAAAAACTAACATATTATGAAAGAAAATAAGTAATAGTGCTAGTTTTAGGGCATTTTGGGCTATAGCGTAGAAATCCTAAAAAAGTAACATATTATGAAAGAGAATAAGTAATAGTGCTAGTTTTAGGCCATTTTGGGTCATAGCGTAGCAATGCTAAAAAAGTAACATATTATGAAAGTGAAGAAGTAATAGTGCTAGTTTTAGGCCATTTCGGGCCATAGCGTAGCAATGCTAAAAAAAATAACATATCATTGAAACGAAAAGTCAATAAGTGCCCAAGGGACAACAACTGGTAAGGTAGCGATGGTGTCACTTCAATACGTGTAGCTACCTCTTGACCCGTCGTAAGCCGATCGGAGTGTAGGGCCGAAGTAATTTGCTAGGGTTTTTACCAACATCATCGCCTCCCACTTGGAAGGGCAGCTCGACCCATGCACTTTTGATTTGGGGGTCGACTTGCAATGCTGATCCTCCCGTTGGATGATTGGTGCACACAAGAGTAGATGTCGTGTTCTCTAGAGTTGTGACTTCTAAACCCTGCTCCATTTCCACGTTACTAATTGCTTGCATTGTTGTTTCATCATCATGGATCACCACTTATTTGCCATCATAAGGCAAGTGGATTTCCTGGTGTATAGGTGAGGATACAGCCCTGAGTTACGCCAACCATGACCTTCTTAGGATCTGGTTAAACCTAGGCATTTCCTTAACCACGATGAATGTCGCATCTGTGGGGAATTGATCCCTAGCTATAAAGTTGATGTGCACTGTACCTTTCACTAGGAAGTGTGCCCCATTGAAAGATATTATGCATGTCATTGTGGTGGGTTTGATCTGATCGACCAAACCTAGCTTGTCTACGATAGAGAAGGGAATGACGTTTGTGGCAGCCCCATCATCAATGTGTACTCTTTAGATTTGATGTTGGTCAACCCAAATTGTGATGAAGAGGGGCACCATAGTCACCTAACCCTTTTTAAGGTCTTTTTTGATGGTGCTATCATTGAAAGTCAATCAAGGCATCACAGGATCTGAGGGTACAGAGGGGAGCATAACCAAATGTATTTCTTCCTCTTTCGTAGGCAAGTCCTCGTTGATTGAAATTGCCATTAACATGCAGATTAAAGCCTCGTGGTGAGGCACAGATGCTATGATGAGGTCATACAGGCTCAATGTAGCCCTTTTTTGCTTCAGAGCTTATTTAACTTGAGAGAAAGTGTCTAGTAAGTCTTGGCCACCCACTTGTTTGATGTGTTCTTCCTCTTCGACTCGTCCCAGAAGAAATGGATGCAAGTTTAGCGATACTCTCGATGGTACTTTCTTTTGACGTCTCGCCTACCTAGCTTATCATTCACCTTGCGAGGCAAGGAGATTACTCAGCTTTGTTGTAAGAAGTGGGGGCCACTATAGGCATCAGCCCCCTAATGATGAACAGAGCTAGGGGTGTTAGCTGGTGGGGTTGTGCGGCCCTACTAACAAGCGGCACAAAGAAGCATGTCCACGGTGGGACTTTTAGAACGAACGGCGGTACTGGGTTTGGATCAACTGCTAGGGATGGCGGTGCACTGGGTTGAGGTACACGAACCATGAGTGATTGCCTAGGTAACCTGGGATCACTGTCAATGCTGATAACATTAATGACGTAGCCAGTATTATTGGCGTTGAGGGGGTTTGTGTAGACATACATAGACTGGTTTTTCGAACATACTGGGTTACTTTCGTCTAACATGAGTTTTTCGTCATTAATTAGTCTTTGGATGTTGTCCTGTAACGATAGATAGTAATCCATGTTGTGGCCACATAGTTGATGGTAATCGCAATATCTGTCTACCCTAAAGCTCTTGGGAACTGGAGGCTCATTGGGCAAGGCCAAAGAGGGGTTCCTAAGGAGCTTACAGTAACGTTGATACCTCACATTTGCCTCATCTGACATCTACTTATGTTGGATGTACCCAACTGCCAGTAACTGCTTCAGGAGCTCTGAAGGCTTTAGAGGCAACAGGGTGTATTTTGAGCGATCCTTACATTCAAAGTTAGATTTAGGTTGGGTAGATGTTTCAAGCATAGATGTAGCAAATTGCGATGTGTGAGCTGGCTTTGGGGTAGGGTTAGCCGCTTGTGCGATTGGTTTCTTACTATTTTTGCTATCGTTGTTGTTTAGTTTGGGTTTAGCCTCAGCTGCTACAATGGCTACTGTGGTCGTTGGAGCTTTACCCTTTTCCTTTTTTGCGAAAGTGTTTTTATATGTGATATAAGCTGGGTCTTTGCTTACCTCGACTGTGTCTTGTATGCTTTTGGCTTGAGCGAAAGCCTGACTGAGGGAGTGGGGGGCAAGGTAATACAGCTTCAACTTGATGAAGTCATTTACCGCATCCTTGAAAATAGCCAATAAGTGGGCCTCCGCGATAGGCTCATAAATTTCGTTAAGGGTTGCACTCCAACCTTGGATGAATTTTTGCATCAGCTCTAAAGGATCTTATTTTATGATCATCAACTAATCCAGTGTGGTCTCAGGCTTCAAGTTATACTTGAAGTGTGCCACAAATTGAGTCAATAGCTCTTCCAAAGTTAAAATGGATGAGCATGGTAATGCATGGTACCAATCCAGGTCTTTGCCAGCTAAGGACATGGCGAAGACATGAATAATTGTATGCGACCATTGCTGTAATAGCAAAGACTCAGATTGGAAAGTGACGAGATGTGCATTAGGATCTCCTTCCCTATCATATTTCATGAAGTGTGAGAGGGACATCCCTGGTGGTAATGTTAAAGTAGGTATTGTGGGGCTGATAGGGTCATCTTGATAAAAATTCATGACTTGGATTGTATCAGCCCCAACATCCTTAAGGCATTTTATCTCTTCAGTGAGGGTCTGGATGAGCTGAAATGCTTGGTCTAGACCCAACGATGTTGTAGAAGGCTGAGGGACTATAGAGGTGATCCCCATATGTGGGGTGGTCACGGTGGCAGGTTGACCCATTGGCGGTACCATTGGGATCACCCCCACCAAAGGTGTTGCTTTCGTTGTCCACCACCTAGTGGGTGGTGTTGACGGAGCAGTAATAGCAGGTTGAATCATTGGATAAACCATTTGGGTTATCAGCTAGATAGACCATGGCCCCATGCCAGGCTATGCTGTTTACAGGGTTGGGCTGGTCTAAGGGTGAATGTAATGAAGCATCTACGATGGTTGTAGAACAGATGAAGAGGCAAATGGGGCCCACCATGTAGACAGACTAGGACCCGCCATAGTAGGTGGAGCCAACACGAATGAGACGGAAGTTGTGTATGCTTGTGGATTTGGCATAGTATGTACATATGGTAGGGTATTCGTGGTTGGTACACGCTGCCTTGCAGGGGTCGACTACTGAACAGCCTACGGTTGGAAAGTAACAGCGAATGGAACAGGTGAAATAGAAGAGAGTGGGCATTGAGACGTCATGCGAGTGATACGGTTTTCCATGGCAACCATGGCCCTGGGTTGTGGGAGAGTGGGCATAATGATGAAGGGAGTATTAACAGGTGCTGGTTTAGCCCAGAAGGAATGGGTAGATGGAATAGGAGTGGGGTCAATTGGACCTCCCTCATCTGATTCGGAATCAAGTTCCTCCTACCCATCTTGAAAGCCATCCTCTTGGTTGGACGCTGTGTCTTGTTTCTCCCTAAGCCTAGCCAACTGGATTTGTTTGTCTAAAAGCCTTTGGTACATTTGCGTTAGAGGTAAAGAAATGCTGGGTGTAGGAATAAATTCCTTCCCGTTACAATACGAAAATTCAAAGCTACGTTTTTCTTTGATTTCATGCATATTTGAGGGCAGATTCGCCTGCACCTTCACGCAAAGGAAAGTATAATGATCATGTTGCTGGGCTAATCTCTCAGGTCCTTGGTTTTGGATTCTGAGAGATTGGTGAGTCTCCTGCATTGGGTTCAACGGTTGTTCGGCACCACTAGTGCCTTAGACCATAACGGGAGTTCCAATGTCGAAGGGGAACTCTACATTGAAAGTGTTGGTAGCAGTAGTTGCAAACACCATTGTCAAGTAAGTAATGCAAGCAGCTATGTAAAAAAAAAGAAACTTATGCAAAAAAGAATGCAGCAGTTATGCAACAGAAAGCTAATGAGTAAGAAGATCTGAAAATAGCAAGAAAGAAGGCTTTATGTTTTGTTGGATTCCCAAGGAACCATCGAGGTGACTGATTTGCACCACACAAGGCATAAACAACCACGAATGGGTGTCACATTTACACCAGTATGTAATAGAGTGCAAAGCGTGTGTAAAACTACCGTAAGACTAGAGAGCTAGCTAGCTACCACGAAGGCTTTACGTTTCACAGGATCCCCGAGGGACCATCGAAGAGATCTCCTTGTACCACATGAGGCGGGGTACAAGACGCATGCACAACTATCGTAAGATGTGTAACCTAACTAGCTAGCAAAAGCTCTAGTTTTTTCCTGATCCTTGAGGGATCGTCGAAGTGACCGCTCTATACCACAGGAGGTGACACACAGAACGCGCGCAAGACCATGAGGTAGATAAGCTAACTAGCGTACAAATAGGCTTTATGTCTCACAGGGCTCCAAGGGAATCATCAAGGCAACCACCTTGCACCATGCACTATGGGGTGCAGGATGCATGAAAGACTACCATAAATACGCAATTTTTTAGGCAACTGGAGGTTTTGTATTCTATGGGGTTCTCGAGGAACCATCGAGGCGACCGATCTGCACCGCACAAAGCATGAAAAACCACAGGGTGTCACATCCACACTTGTGCATATTAGGATGTAGAAAGCTCACAGAACTACCATGACATGTAGAAAAGACACCAAAAGGCCCTCCTTCTAGAGCCAGAAAATTATTGCAACCGAAAACGTCGGTGGCTGGAAACACCGAGAGGTCAGCGGACATGACAGTCTCGACCCCATACCCATGGGAGAGCCATGCTAGGAATGCATGTGGATACAGGGCACCCTGAATTGTTTGGTCAATCAGACAGGGAATTATGTCGGCATCTATATAGCCTTTTGCAACAAATGTATTAAAATAGGGACAAAATGCAAAATGATGAACCGAGGAACAGATAAACAAAAACGAAACGATGTTTGAAACTAGGAAAAATGGAAAATAATGCAGTATGCAATAATACTAAGAAAACAAATAAAACATAGTTAAGGGAATTCACCACTTTGAAGCTACAAATTTTTCTTGCCCGAAATTGGCCCAACCGGTTGCACGACATGATGTAGTGTAGAGGCCTTGGGAGCAACCCAAATGCATTAAGCAGATAGCTTGGGTACTCAGGCACGGACTTTGAGACTAACAATATGAGATTCTACCAAGGTGGTAGAAGAAAAGGTGAAGACATAATGGAATGCCAACTGGGAATAGATGCTATTTGCAATGTTGAATAGAACTTTACAATACTTGCCACCAGATCAGAGAGAGCGCTAGCCCGAAAGGGTTCCAGGAGGCCAAAGATTTCTAGAATAGCTGAACTGGAATCAGAGAGAAAATCAAAACCAGAGAAAGAGAAGGTCCGTAGGGAGCAAAGGACCTCTTTCAACATCTGAAAAGAAGATCTTAGTTCGAGAGAGAGCCAAAATCTAGAAGTCTGAAAAGTCCAAAGTAAAAGTAAAAGTCCTTTGAATGTTGTTCGTCAGGGTATTTATAGGACTGAGGGCATGTAGGAGGGATAGTCTAGACACCACATGCTCTAGATTTCCACTAACTTGCTCGTGCCACACATGCCAACATGACCATTATGCTCATGACCGTTGTGAGTGTTGCAACAATGGACCTGCCACACTGTTGTTGCGCTGTCAGTACTTAGGGGTGTGTGCCAGTGGTTCGGTGAGGCTTCTTCATGTCACGCAACCACCTTCATACCTTGCTATTCATTGTAGCGTAGCATGTTTGGTGTGGCATGGCATCAATGCCTATATTGCATTTTTGCTACGCTGTGCTACGCTACGCAGCATAGCAACTGTCCTTAGCCATGGAAACTCTGTTAAGTTGCTAGACTTTGTTTTCTGCGGTGTAAGGCTTGCATACTTTTCTACTCTTGCCCTTCGAGTTGCTTTCTGTCTCTTCCATAGGATTGCTACACCTTGCTACACCTTGTAGCTCAATGTAGCGTAGCAGCAGACATAGTCCACCGCTTCCTGACAGAAAGGGACATCGTCGCAGGACCCGAAACTGGGTGAGGAGGCTGTCTATACATCTGATGTCATGTTACGTTTTGCAATTGTTTCTTGAAGCATGCTACGCTACACAATATAGCATACAATAGCCAACTTCACAACTTAGAAAACTTGTCAAACTGTTTTTCGTGCACCCAGAGTGCTGATGCCAACTCTGCATTGTTTCTGAGTAGGCTGCCGACCGAGCGGGCTACTTAGGTGACTAGGTGGGGTGACCCTTAGAACCTGTTGATACCTAAAGTAGAAAATTTTCTGAATTGGTCGGCCCGAACTCAAAGTGTTTTCCTCCTGAAGAACTGCCATGGTGTTGCATGGATTCCAAGGCCTAGTGAAGCCAGGATGACCTCGTATTTTTTGAGGTGTTTCATTGTTGAGATGTTATCTTCCTTAGGGAAATAGCTGAAACACTGTGAAAATTACGAGTCGGCCTCAGGCAAAGATTCGCAATTCAAGCGAGAGCACGCATCAGTTTTGTTCAAGGACAAGTTCACGCTCTATCACGCATGGCAGCGTAATGAGCGTAATAAGCTCCAAGATAGTCGAAGGTAGAGTCCAGAGAAGCACAACAGTTCGACACTTTTTCTCGCGGCGCATGAATAACTTGTCTTTACGCTCGTTACGCGGCGGTGCGTACCATTGTGTATGTCATCATTAAAGCTAGGCATTGTTTACGCTTCATCACGCGCAGCTGCGTAGTGAGCGTAAGTTAAGCATTGATTATGCTTCGTCATGCGCAGCTGCGTAGTGAGCGTAAGTTACACATTATTTACACTTCATCATGCACAGCTGCGTAGTGAGCGTAAGCTACACATTATTTACGCTTCATCACGCGCAGCTGCGTAGTGAGCGTAAGTTGCACATTATTTACGCTTTGTTACGCGTAGCTGCGTAGTGAGCGTAAAACAATTTTGAGCCTATTTTTGTTTACACTGAATTACGCTCATACACGCAACACAACGCGAATGAGTGTAATACAGCCTGAAAACAATTGAAGCACGCTCAGCATGTACCAGCTCTTCACACGCACAGCATGCAAACGAGTGTGTTGTGCGTAGTCACAGTCTGACTTAAAATGATCAAGTCAACGGGACCCGAAATATCTGGGACCCACGTCATCAAGGTTGCGACTTTTCCACGGAGTGTCGCGGCCTATAGATACCTCAGTTGACAAAGATACAAGGGTTGGCAAATCAGAGAAGCAGAAGCATTTTTCTGAGCACCAGAGCATTTAGCACTTTGGAGCAGAGATACAGAGAATAACGCTTTGGCAATTGTTGACATTATCACCTTACAGCCAAAGCAGAGTACAGTTCGCCTTGAGCACCGGTGACAGGAGTAATCGTTCTGCTGAAAAGACTCTATTAATCAGAAGCAATTGATCGGTAAAGCTTGGCCTGCCTTGCATCTCAGCTTTAGCCCTCGAGGTAGATCGGACTTCTGTTTAGACCATTTTGCTTGTTGTTTTGTGCTTGTTTCACATCCTGTAATCGGGGACTCCCCAGTGTAATTTCTCATGCAAAATACACATTGTTAAGTCAAAGCGTAGATCTTGGAGCTACATGCTTCTCTTATGTCAGCCTCCTTTTATCGTGTTTAGCATTATCATCGTTGCAATTCGTCTACATCGTTTTCCCCTCGTTTTACAATTCCCCGAATCAGATCGTAGTACGCAAAGATCTGTAGTCTTCATCGTTTTACTGACCCGTAAGTTCCTATCTGATCGACAAGACCGTTCAAGGCACCACGAATTCGCTTTTTCCAGCATAGCCCTCACGTGGATCCATGGTTAAAACTGTATACGCGGAACCTCGATCGGTATTTCCAGCTGCCGACATTTTCTATTGTTACAGTTTTCTGGCACTAGAAGGAGGGCCTTCAGGCTCCGATCCGGATATTTCAGGTAGCCCTGGTAGTGATCCATACCCTAAAACCATAGACGTAATACCTCTAAGGAAGTCTACGGTCCATCGCGTGGTATAAATCGGTCACAAGGACGGTTTCTCTGAAATCCTACAGGGTAGAAAGCCTTTTTGTGCTTTTTGTTGCCAGCCATTTTCTTTTAGATCCGATTACTCGTTACTCTCGATTTCATCGATCAATGGATTCCATTTACTCAAACACAACCGCCATGGTCGCCACCGATCTGGGTGTCGCACCTATCAATCCTACAGCAACCACAGGACCAGCTCCTGGCGCAACGGGGCCTCAGGGACCATTGCGCCATTCATTGAGGCTTCAGGGGAAAGAGCCTATCTTCACGGTTATAACCCCTGAAGAATACAATTTCATATGCGTCAAGATCCAGGTGAGGCTGGCTCTTAGCCGAGCCGAGCTGGAGGCGAAGTGAAACTTTGAGGTGCTCCACTGAGGGGGCTATGATTTTAAGCCGATAGCCTACGACATAATCCCCTTGACCGAACACCAACACGAACTTATCGCACAGTTGGTCATGGCCAGAGGCCAGACTTCACAACCTATGGTGGAGCCCCAGCATGGGGAAGAGGCAGAGGACGAATTCGCGGCTCTATCTGAACATTCGTTCCATACTCTGACGTCCCACACCCACATAAATCCGTTGTTCCCTTTCGACGGAGAGGTAGCCTTTCTTGACCCAGCCGCGACTGCGCAGACGCAAATCCCTGTCCTTCCACAGGCCAACGCGTAGTCGTCTAGGTTGCAATCACAAATACTGCACCATAACGCGGCGGTGGTTCCATCACCACGGGTACTTAGTATCCCAACGATGATCCCGGTGACACCGCATCCCATTTCATCCTGCAGATACAACCCCATAACGTATCTGTAACACACCCAGCTCAGACCATGCCGCTTCCGCATCTGCAAACTCAACAAATACCTGCGAACACTCAGCCACAAACATACATCCAGCAACCTGCCGCAGGTCAGTGGGTCAACCCAACGATGCAACATGCTCAGTCTGTGGTGTACGGCGTGCAGCTCCCATTTGCACCTGCGGCGGAAGTTCCACAGGGGATCCCGTGGTATACCTATCCCTATTTTGTGCAACAGGCAACTGCCAACCCCTATGCCCAAACCAGTAGGTGGTGGCCTTCACAGGCCCCTCCGCCTGCAAGGATCCCTGCCCAGCCAGCAGCCAGCCAGCCTCTTCTGTTGTTTCCGTTTCCTGGCGTCGCCCTCCCGGTCCAACCCCCTGCGCCTGCTACACAGGCACCTCAGTCAACGGGTCTGGACCAAGCCTTTCAGCTTATACAGACCCTCACTGAGGAGGTCTGATGCCTTAAAGCCGCTGGATCTGATACTATTCAGATCATGGACTTTTATTAGGATGATCTGATCAATCCAACGGTCCCCGTGCTATCGTTGCCACCAGGGATGTCCCTCCCTCATTTTACCAAGTATAATGGAGAAGGGGATCCCAACACTCATCTAACCACCTTCAGATCTGAATCTTTGTTGTTACAACAGTGGCCGCATACTTTAATCTGAGTCTTCGCGATGTCATTAACGGGGAAGGCTTTGGACTGGTATAGAGCTCTTCCACACTCTTCCATTTCAACCTTGGAAGAGCTGCTGACTCAATTTGTGACCCGTTTCAAATACAACCTAAAGCTGGAAGTCACATTGGAACAGCTTATGGGGGTGAAACAAGACCCGCTCGAGCCAGTCCAAAAGTTTATACAGCGTTGGAATGCTACCTTGAATGAGATCCACGACCCAATCGCGGACTCCCATCTACTGGCTATATTCAAGGGAGCTGTCAACGACTTTATTAAGTCTAAGCTGTATTACCTTTCCCCCGGCAATATACATCAGGCCTTCACCCAGGTTCAAAGCATCCAAAATGCTGTAGAGGTCAGTAAAGACCTAGCATACGTTGCCTACAAAAACGCACACAACAAAGCCAAAGACAAAGGCAAGGTAGCGACAACGACAGTATCTGCGCTGACTGAAAACAAAAAAAATAAGAACAAGAAGGCACCCACAACACTGCCTCCCGAGGCCATGGCTGGTGCTGGCACCAGCCAAACCACAGCTGCCCCTAAAGGTTCCCCCCAGCCTAAGCCAAATTTTGAGCGTAAAGATCGTTCAAAATATGCGGCTTTACCTGTAAAGCATTCTGAATTGCTGAAACAACTGTTAGCGGTAGGACACATTCAACCAAAGAAAGTGTCCGAGGAAGCCCTGAAGCATCACAGACGTCACTGTGAACTGCTGAAGGACCCTTCTTTAGCTCTGCCTAACGAACCAGTAGTTCCGAGATCTTTCAGGCTGGACCATTTCTGTGACTACCACCAGATGTGTGGTCATGACACGGATTACTGCTGGGCATTGAAGAATGACATTCAACGCATGATCGACGAAGGTCATCTAAAATTAGACAGCAGTAACCCTACGCATCCAGAAAACCAAACACTGCATGTGTATAAGGATCCGTTGAATGCAAACTACGATCCTTATACAATCACTGTGGTGAGTACGGACGGTGAGCGTAAGGGACCGCTAAAATCGCCTTTTGTTTTGCGCATCCTTGCCAGCTCACCAAAGGGACCAACTACTTCAGCGGCAGCCGGTGGGGCCTCACGGCCACCTTTCATTATACGGGCACCTTCCCAGGTACGCCCTCAGTCACGCGACAGTACTCAAGCCGTGGCTTCGTCCACGCCCACGCCTAGAGTGCCCTTCATTATCAGGGTGCCAGGACCACGGCCGCTCCTCTCACGCAGGGGCAGACCTCCGGTCAAAACCACCAGCCATTGCCTCCAAAGCAGAAGGAGGAGAATACCGTAGTTAACGCAACAAAAGATCACCCTACGCTTGGCTTCCCTAAGCCCAGGCCCCTGGCCTCTGTGCCTTTGTCCAAGCCCCAGAAGCATGCCAAAGGTACAGAAATGCAGCCACCTTATCTTGGCAGGAAGAAGAACAACCCCCCCACCGACACCGCTCCACCTCGAGAGATTCATCTTTTGGGCCGAATGGAGGAGGACAAGGGGGATAAACAACCCTGCCGAGAGAAGGACCTCCTCGATGCATTCAGGCAGGTCAAGCAAGCTCTTAAGCAAAAGAACACAAAGCTGAGCCTGTATGACTTACTGATGACATCTCGAGAACACCGTGAGGCTATGGTATGCATGTTGACATCCATATTGGTAGATGCCAACTTGCCAGCAGAAGAGGAAGCGATACACGCTATCATGTTTCCTTCCGAAGCTGAACAACCCAAGCCTACCTCGCTGACCTTTCTTGACGAGTCTGTCAAAGACGACCCGGAGAAAGGTCAAGTAATGATTGAGCCTATGTTCATTACCATTCGGGTCGGTCAGTACCAGATCTGGAGGGTACACGTGGATGATGGTGTAGCTGCTAACGTCATTCCCTATTCCATTGTGGATAGGCTGGGTTTGGTCGACCAGATCACTCCCACGATGACGGCCTGCATGAAATCGTTCAACGGAGTATGAGTTCAAGTCAAGGGGACGGTGCGTATTGAGTTTGTGGCGGGGAATCAATTCCCAACCGAAGCCACATTCTTGGTCGTCGAGGAGATGCTCGGTTTCAACTTGATCTTAGGGAGGTCGTGGTTAGCCCAGCTGAGGGTGGTTTTGTCGTCGATACATCAAGAGATACACCTGCCCTACGCCAGAGGGGAGGTTATCATACGCAGCAACGAGGTCACCCCCAGGACTGTCAACAACATTGCAGAAGAACGGGGTTCGGAGATCGAAACGACTAACGATCAGTCCCATCCCCAAGTCCCCGAACAAACTGATAACAATGACGACGGTCTAGCCTGGGCCGACTTGCCATTTCCGGATGGCAGCGTAGAGGAGTCAAACCATAAGCCTCCTCCCCCTTATGCAGTGCTCAACGCGAAGATCATTAAGAGACAATTGCGTATCGACGGTTGAACAATGGTCTTCTGCGTGTACCACCATTTTCAAGTTAGCATACTCCCCGTTTAGCAGCTTCTTTTGTTTGTTTCAACATGCTTTTACGCTATATCTGCTTTCTGGATTTACGCTTTTCACTTGTTGCGTGTTTTATCGTACTCACGTTAGCTACGCTTTCTCATTCCTTTACGCATTTATCGAGGATTACATTTTTTTTATTACTAGTTACGTAGCTGGCCCGCAATGGCCTTAAACTATGCTGGCCCGTAATGTCCTTAAACTATGCCGGCCTGCAACGGCCTTAAACTAGTTACACAAAGTTATCCTATTCACCGTTATACGCAGTTACGCAGATGGCCCGCAATGGCCTTAAACTAGTAGCTAATTTACGCAAATTCATACGCTGGCCCGCAATGGCCTTAAACTAGCTAATTTACGCAAATTCATATGCTGGCCTGCAATGGCCTTAAACTAGTAGCTAATTTACGCAAATTCATATGCCGGCCCGCAATGGCCTTAAACTAGTAGCTAGTTTACGCAAACTCATATGCCGGCCCGCAACGGCCTTAAACTAGTTACACAAAGTTATCTTATTTACACCGTTGTACGCAGCTACGCAGATGGCCCGCAACGGCCTTAAACTAGTAGCTAGTTTACGGAAACTCATATGCCGGCCCGCAACGGCCTTAAACTAGTTATCCGGAGTTATCTACAATCACCATTTACGCTTTCTTTACTTTACGCATCAGGCCCGCAACGGCCTTAAACTAGGAATTACGCTATCATTATTACTTAGGTGAACTTTTCAACAGTTACACTCGTACCCTATCGACGAAACATAAAAAAAATATGTAATTGATATTCAACGCATCCACCAGGTTTTATAACATGTCTTTCTAGTAATCTGTAACATGATACTACACTCAACATTAATTTTGCGTAAATAATAATTACGCATTCCCCCTACTGCCACTATCACCGGTATCTCTTAACTCTGAATCCAGCCCCAAAAGGTCGTCCTCCAGTGGGCCATCGTTTCTGGGAATTATCCCTTCATGAAAGATTACCTCTTCACGAGGCTCTCGTTCTGATATTGGCTCCACAGGAAGACGCTCTTCATCGTTTCGTTCCACTTCTGCTTTCACTATTTCCTCCCCCAGCCCTTCAGCTGGCGTACTTTCTCTGCCTTCTTCCGGTACCTAAAAACCAAATAACATCAAAATTAGAATAGACGATGCTAGTCAGGAAATTTTTCGACTAAGTCAAGCGTAAACTTACTCGCGACGGCCCTACTTCCGCGGCAAAGGGAAGCTTGTCCAAACTAGCCCACAAGCGCTGCATGATCTCGTCCTCTATCAGGTTTGGCCACACATCCTCGCCCAACCCCGCCCCAGCTTTCACCTTCCCTTTCTCCATCCTACTCCAGTAGGGTGGATCTGGGAAGAAAGTAGGGATTGTAGCCTGATTCCCAGGGAAAACCATTGCTCTCTCTGGGGACGCAGTTACGGTCACCTGCTCTTCGAATTTCTTGAAAGCTTCAGACGCTCCAATGGTATCCACAAAAACCTCCAGGGATCGAGCTTTAACGACGGAATCGCGGTAATGCTTTCTATAAGCAGTGCTTTCCCTTTTATATACATGCTTGTGGTCCTTCTCTGTTTTCCCCCATTCCTGTATGCTGGCGCAGTAGTCCCTCCAGTCCCAGCTTTTCTGAGCTAGGAGTTCAATTTGCATCCTCTGCTCTACTAATGCCTGACTGGTCTGTACGCTGTTCTTGATGGCTGTCCAATAACGGGAGTGATCAATAACAGCGGTACGCCAGTCTTCATCCCCCGTCACTCAAGCCTGTAGGAACTCGTACCGTACCCTTAAGTCCTCGACTTCCTTGGTCAAGGATTCAGCCTTTTCCTCTGACCATTGCAGCCTTTTCCATAGGCTTTCATTAACGTTCCTACTTTCCCATACGGAGCATGTTGAGCGTAACGCACATTTACGCATCTCCTCATAAATGTGGCGTGGCACGATGGCCCCATCAGGTAGGGACTCCGCTGTGTCCAGATCAATGGGCTCCGCGGGATCCCATCGAAGGTGAGCTCCTGACAGAAAACAAGAATCAATACAGATGACACATTACCAAGACATTATGTCGTAACTTCGTTATGGCTATAACTTACCAGCGCCAGGTTCAACGCGTTCCAGACACTCGATCATGTCGCTGACGACGCCTTCCATGAAGGAAAATTTATTGGGGAAGTCTCTCCACATTTTGCTCACAGCAGCAGACGTTGAGACATCTTCTTCCCCTATAGCGTAATTTGGTTAGACATTCCCTCCATTAACATATTTTTCAAAAATGCTAACGCACTCATTACCTCTACCGGTGACAGTGGCGATTTTATCAACGTCTTCCGTATCTTTTTCCCTTTCACGCATTGGAGTTTGTGCGTCACTAGTTCCAGTAGCTGGGGCCTCCTCACGCACCCTAGTCTGTACACGGCTTCCGCTAGTAGCTGGGGCCGCCTCATGCACTGGAACCTGCACACGGCTCGTATTAACAGCTGGGGCCTCTTCTTCAAAAATTGAGGCCCCCTCCCCACGGCTTAGTACCATCGCCCCTGTCTCAGGGGTTAATTGCCCTGTCATTTTTGTTGTTTACACCACCATATGTTAGCATATAATTCCAGATCATCTAAGTAAAACGTTGCGTATACAATCCTTTCACACTTACCAGGTGGAGGCTTGTTCCGCTGCACCTTGACCTCAACAGTTTGGCCTGCATCGTCCCTAGGGGCCTCAGTTAGGCGGAGCCTCTTCCGCCGAGCTGCCGGTTCCACAATTTCCTTCGCTAGACATTTCCCCCACGAGGCGTCGCCGGTGTAGGTAGGCATTATCCCGCCTACGCTGTCGAGAGCTCGCGCTCGGGGCACCGTCAAGCCTTTAGTCGTTACAGACAATGACTCCCCGATCCCTTCCGGCGGATCCTGCCCACGGGTAGTGCTGAGAATGTGGGTAATCCAAGGTCTAGATAGCTGGTCTCGGTCTTGCTGTACCCAGACCCCATTCCTCTGAACCTCCAGAAACTCAGTAAACCGTCGGAGGCAAGCTATGAAAAAGGCGTAATGCACATTGAAACGGGACTCGAGCTTCTCCCGAAGCTTGACCATTTCACTGCGTAGTCCCTTGGCAAGATGGCTTGCCCAATCAAACCGAGCTCCCTCTTCCAGGACCTCTCGCATGATACGGGTCTGTTCTATCGAAAAGAACTTCACCTGCGAGAGGGTTTTGGGGAAGGTCCGGGCTCGAAAAAGGGGATAAAGTGTCTTGGCAGTCCCCATCTCGAATTTATCACAAGGAAACCACTTGGTCTCTTTAGGGATCCTCACCCACTCCTTCAGAAACTCCTCGACTCTAGCGCTCCTCTTGGTCTTCACTTTTACGGGAAGGCCGTTCGAGGGGATGTCAAAAAGGTTCGAGAAGAGCTGAGCGTTAATGTCGAAGTTTACGCGCAGGTTATGCACGCGCGTGCTAAAACGATCTGCCTTCTCACTGAAGGAGTTGACCAAGGCTATCATTTCGCTGGCGGGGACATCAAGGGTCGCAGCCAAAAGCAAGTGCATTAGCCCTGCGGCCTGGATCTTGGTGGTCACTGCGACTGGGGCCGCCGAGTGGCCGAGCCAACGCTGTGCCTCCTTAATATCCCCGTAATGAAAGAGAACATCCCTCGCCTCGCGGCTGGAAATCGTAAGGGTAATCTCCCAGGATTCCCTAACTGAAAGGCATAAAACGCAAGTCAAACAGAAATACTATTATATAATGTCTGTGACTCATAATCACACGCATAACATTAGAACACACAGCAGCCTTACCGGGGCCAAACGGCAACGGAAATGGCGGGAGTTCCCTCTGCACGTCCTCGATGGTGAGGGGCAGATCCAAGGTCCAGTCCTTGTGCAGCCACCCGAGTTCCTAACAATTCTTAAAAGGGCACTCGTAGCGGGTGTGATACTCACGCATCTTGTGGCCAATTTGCCCGATAACACCGGCACGCACGTTGTTGGTTGCGGTAAACACCATTATTGCCGTTTCGGCCCAGGCCAACGTATCCCCATCGCCAATTAACCTGTTTTCATGTATAAAAAACCTGTACCATACAACGTAAGCTTATTTTACATTTTGCACATAGACTTCTCCTACATCGCACGCAGACAACAAAACAGAAAAGTAGACACCAATAAAATTCGCTTACCCGCCCGCGTAGTACACCGTGCCTTGTGGGTTCTGGAAGTACGTCGACACATGGCGAGCCACGAACAGCGTGTTATATGCATGATAACAGTTGAAACAGGCCATGCCCCAGATCCAGTGTAAGCTCCTCAGACCACGGGCGCTGAGCACTTGGTCCTCGGGATAACCCGTGTCGATGGCTTCGTCTGTCAGGTAAGCCAGAATCCCCTGCGTAGACCCTGCCAATAGGTGCTCCAAAATAGCACCGGCAACATCCCCAGTCACATTAGACCAGACAATTATGCTGAAGTTGCGCAGCAGAAACTGCAGAAACTCCAGCGCCCCCTTTCGGAACCAGATGGCCTTCCCCTGCACTCGTGTGTGAGGGGGAGGGACATTGGGGACGATGGGGTTCACCCAGCACAAAACCCCAATGAGGTCTAGCACAATCAGGATGGGCTTCAGCGTGACGCTGTATAGAAAAGCCAAAGCGTATATTAACACCTACATTTGCATTTGCACGACTAACACAAAAAACTCATAAAACGCACACAGGCCGAAATCACTCAAACCCTTGCAATAACGCAAGGTTCGTCCCTGACAACGACGATAAACACAACCCTTTCAAACCCTCGCATTAGCCCGAGGTCCATAACTCGAAATCAACATGCACGCAAATAAAAATATACCATGAAAAGCAGCCATAGAAATGAACGTAAGCATGTAAGGAATGACTAACCGGTTCAACGGCATGGGGTCTCAAACATCGATCAACGCCTGTGAAACATGATCCAGAGTTGCTTGCATTTCATCGATTTTGGCCAGTTTTGTGTTCTTCTTCTTGATCTTCGGTGCCATTGCGACGGCTTCAGAATTCTTTCACAGCTTAACACTTGTAAATCTTCGCGAGATTACACGCCCTAACTCTCTGCTCTTCCTTTTCTCAGAAACAGTTACGAATTTGAATTCTCAATAGCCAACAGCCTGTTCTCATCGAAGAACCACTTACTTATACGCGAGGATCGCCGACTTGATATCAGAATTAAGCGAGACTTTCCTGAAACGGAATCCAAAAATCTAGATATTAATGCGGCCGATATCGCACGCGCCACTATCTGAAATGACGTTAAACTTGCCTCGTAATCGGGTTACATTGATTATAGCTTGTTTATAATATTCAAAATTCAGTTACCCTTCCACATTCGGCGACATCACGTCACTTATCTCCTAACCATTTATGCACTCGCCGGTTTTGCAGGACAGATGGAGAATGGACGCCACAGTTTCAGCACCCTTAACTTTGACAGGCCCATACGGGAAGTTAATTAGACAGTTTGACTCGATGTTAGTAGACGTTAACCTCCCTTTAGAAAGCGTAACCATAGCTGCATCAGAGACGTCCCCAGAATGGCCAGAACAGTCAATGCGCATGCTAGACCTGGAGGCTGGAGACATAATCGAGGACCCCCTTAGTGAGGTCCCTATCGTTACGCATAAGGATGAGACTAAAACGCTCAGAGTCAGTTCTTTGTTAGATGAAAAAATGCACAATGCAATAAAACGGGTCCTGCAAGACAACATTACTATCTTTGCATGGTCATACGAGGATATGCCTGGGCTAGATCCTAGGTTAATCCAGCATAACATTATCCTGGATCCACAGATTAAAGCGGTTAGACAAAAGGCACACAAAATCAAACCAGAGATCGCGCTGGCGGTGCGTGATGAAATCACCAAGCTATACCAGGCTGGTTTCATCTGCACGGTCGATTACTCAGATTGGGTATCTAACATTGTGGTCGTGCCGAAGAAGACTGGGAGTATACGCATATGCATAGACTTCCGGGATTTGAATAAGACCACAATCAAGGATAACTTCCCGTTGTCGAGTATTGACCAGGTAGTGGATACAACAGCTGGGCATGCACTTCTGTCCTTCATGGATGGCTTTTTAGGCTACAACCAGATTCGCATTAACCAAGAGCACCAACTGACCACGACGTTCATGACACCCTGGGGCACCTTTTGCTACACCATGATGCCTTTTGGCCTGAAGAACGTCGGGGAAACGTACCAACGGGCCATGACATACATCTTCAGTGATTACCTCCTAGGAAGGCTGAATGATTACGTAGACGACATAGCTGTGAAGTCTTTGAAGTTGGAAGATCATTCAGAGGACCTGGAGTTAGTCCTTAAAAGATGTTCCACATACGAGCTTCGGCGTATTCGGAGTCAAAACCGGATGCATGCTGGGGTTTGTGGTATCGGAAACTGGCATACGAGTTGACCCTGATAAAGTCAAAGCCATTGTCGAGCTGACACCTCCCACAGACCTCAAGAAATTACGCGGGTTGCAGGGACGCTTACAGTTTATACGCCGGTTCATTTCGAGGTTAACCGACAAGTTACACCTTATGCAACACTTGCT
Organism: Gnetum montanum; assembly: GCA_015680685.1. Taxonomy (NCBI): domain Eukaryota; kingdom Viridiplantae; phylum Streptophyta; class Gnetopsida; order Gnetales; family Gnetaceae; genus Gnetum; species Gnetum montanum. Next base: position 67,640 of record MNCI01005181.1, on the reverse strand, counting down.
TAAAAAAGGGGTTAATTTCGAATGGACCGACGATTGCTAGCGTGCGTTTGATAGTTTAAAACAAGAACTGCAACATTTGCCGACGGTTTTCCCACCACAAAGGGATTTACCTTTTTTCATTTACCTTGCGACTTCGGACGTAGCAATAGCAGCGTTACTTTGTCAAAAAAGAGATGACGGGTCGGAAATGCCCATCTACTACTTGAGCCACGCTCTATGTGCGTATGAGACGAGATACAATGACATCGAGCGTAATTGCTTAGCATTAGTTTTTACGCTTAAGAAATGTAGGCATTATCTTTTTCGTAGTCAAGTTAACGTCATCTGTAAAAACAACATCCTTAGAGCCATTAAGCATAGCTTATACGAGAGTAGTAAAATAGCTCACTGGAAGGCTATCACGGCAGAATTCGATCTGCACTATATTGGCCAATCATCCACGAAAGGCCAAGCGATAGCTGACCAGTTAATAACTTCACCGATTAACAATCACGCAACCATAGAACCAGAGTTCCCGGACGAACATGTACATAGCCTAAGCCCTGTCTCAACAGGCCTCGAAGCAACGTTATATTTCGACGGAGCTTCCACTGCTAAAGGCGGCAGTGCTGCCACTGTTCTTACGCTATCGCTTGAGGATGTGCGTCTACACGCTTATCGATTGACCTTCCCTTGTACGAACAATGTGGCAGAGTACGAGGGGCTCCTCAGGGGATTACTAACTACAGGTGAACTTGATGTTTAACACCTGGCGGTTAGGGGCGATTCGATGATTGTCATAAATCAAATCACTGGAGTCTACGCCTGCAAGGCTATACATCTGCAGCCTTATTGCAATCAGGCTAAAGATCTTCTAAGGCGATTTACGACCTTCGACGCCCAACACGTCCCACGGACTGACAACACGCTGGCCGACGCACTGGCCACCATGGCTTTACACGTGCCTTCACACCTGTTTAACACCTACCCTGCATTGATTACAGACTGCGCAGACCCTATCATTTAGGTGGCACAAATCTCCTCTCTTCTCGAGGAAAGCACGCCTGAATGGTACAATAATATCAAAACTTATCTTTTACAGGGTGAGCTGCCATCTACATTAACGCGCGCGCAGAAAGACGCAATCCATAAGCGGGCTAGGCAATATGTCATCATCGGAGACAGCACTCTCTGTAAATGCTCCTTTGATGGCGTGTTGCTTACCTGCGTTGACAAAGACCAAGCGCAACACATAGTCGGCGAAGTTCACGAGGGACTGTGTGGCGGCCACGTAGCACCAAGGGCTATGGTCCTAAAAATTCGACGCTTAGGATACTACTGGCCATGCATGGAAAAAAACTGCCTGACAAAGGTTAAAACTTGTGACACGTGTCAGCGTCATGCAAACCTCATCCACGTGTCGCCCACAGAATTGCATACAACGCAGATAACATGGCCATGTCAACGATGGGGACTGGACATCATAGGACCCATCACGCCAAAATCTTCTGCAGGGCATAGCTTCATTATTACCACTACTGAGTACTTTACGAAGTGGGTAGAAGCTGTCCCCCTATGGAAAATCACATCCCAACAGGTTTTTCATTTTATCTTGGACAACATAGTAACCAGATTTGGTCTCCCAATGACTGTTGTGACCGACAATGGGCCACAGTTCAGTAGCGTGGATACCAAATCCTTCTGTGACAACCTAGGCATTAGACAGTCTTTTTCCTCTCCCTATTACCTGCAGGCGAATGGTTAAGCTGAAGCATCAAACAAAATAGTCATCAATCTGCTCAAGAAAATGCTCGAC
>MNCI01005181.1:18875-47713 GCA_015680685.1 Gnetum montanum | reverse complement strand
ACTCCTGCAGATGTGAGATAATTGGACAACATCCCTTAGGATGGTCATAGTAGCAGACCTCACATCCACTATCATCGTTTGAATCAGAGTTTTCAGCCTCATCGGAGTTAAAGGTCTTTCCCTTACCCTTGTTATGTGCAGGGTTAAAGTTTCTCTGCTTGACTTTTCCTTTGTCACTACTTTGCTCATCCTTAGACTCCTCTACGATTTTTAGGACTGTTTCTATTCATGAGTTTAAGGAATCCCACATTTGGTCTACCTTAGCCGATACCTCTGTTGTTAACTTTTGGATCGGCACGGTTTTCCGGTTCACCAATTCTTCGAGTGGTAACTCATCCTCCTCATCACAGAATTTCACTCCCTTCTTGCGAAGGGAGGGATAGCAGTTGTATTCCTCTGCACTTTCTCTTTTACGTAGCTCACCCTCTTCTCGTGCTACTTGTTCCAACAAAACTTCAACTTTATGGGCTCTTAATTGGGAGAGTCTCCCTTGGGCGTAAGTCCCAAGAGTTCTTCTCGTTTCATTTTGTAGCCCATCCACGAGGTGGTGAAGTTGATCCTGTTTAGCGTACCCATGGCCCGGACAACAATGTAGCAGTGTGTAGTAACAGGCCATGGCAGCATCCAAGGATTCATAAGCTCCTTGTTTCCAGCTTTGGATCTGCTTACGCAAGTTGGACACTCTGGAGTACGCTTGATATTTATTGTTGAACAATTCAAGCATCGTACTCCACCTCCGGATCATTTCCGGTTCTAAGGACCGGTACCAGCTCTCTGCTTCTTTGGTGAGTGTCCTTGGGAACAACTTAAGCTTCTGCCACTCACTATCAATGTTCTGCAAGGCACAGGCATCATGGAATGCCTGTAAATGATGCTGAGGATTAGCGTTGTATCCCCCTTCAAAACGTGGGATATTATTTATGTCCAAATGCTTGATCCTACTGTCCTTTAAATGCCTTGTGGGAATCCTAACTGCCTCTCTGATATCAAGCATGCTTCGGGTTGCGAATAGGGGTTCATCATGATCATCTCTTTCATGACGTCTGTGATGTCTACGTGGTGGTTCCCTACTCTCCCTACATCCTTACCCTTGTCCTAACTCCTCTCGACCTTCCTGTCGAGGCATTTCATCTCTTTTACCTTTACTCTCCGTGTTATGCTCATGGTGGCTGCATCCAGATGTGGAAGGAGAGGGTGAATTATGAGATGAAGGAGAAGAAGAAGGGGATCCATCACCATGGTGATGTTTCTTGCCTTCTCTTTGGCTGCTTCGGCCCCGATCGTTGTGACGATCAACGAGTCCATCATTAGTGTGAGTAGTTGTTCCTACCGTGAACAGCTGGTGCTCATGGGGATCAGAGCCTGGAATATGTATTGTTGATCTAAGGCCCTGATGCCTAACCTCTTCACTAGAGTGATGAGGAGGAACATCATTTTCTAAGAAACCCATCGTGAGGGGTTCCTCTTCTCCTATTTCACTAATGACGTGGGGAACCTTGCCCTTCAATAGTGAATGTTGGCTCTCCTGCCTTGTGTCCTGAATACGTTGGGCATTTGTGGGATGATAATCCCTTATGCGATATATTCCAGCAACGTATTCAGCGAATAAGTCCTGCATGCCAATCTGTGCCAATTCACGGAGAAGCATATTCGGAACGGATCTATCTGGTGGTAAAACTATATTACCAAGCGAATCTCTCTAGCGCAACTGTTCATCTTGATGGAGAGTAAAAGTGTAATTAGGGGTATACTCATCGGGATGAGTATAAGTTATCGAATACTATTTAGGACTTGGCTGATATGGGTTATGCGTATGATCCTGAATTTCTCATGTATTGTCCTTGGGTGAGTTGATTGCATGAGAAGAAGCCATTTCTAATGGTGTGCTAACTTTCACCATTATTTATGTTCTGAATTAACTGATTAACCCTAAGATTCGTTTTAGGCTCACAACGATGTGAGTGATATCCCTTATGTTCAATTGGCATAAAAAACACTTAGTCCCCGGCAATGGTGCCAATGATGAGTGGCGAGGTACCCCTACACTCAACCATACGAATACAAGCGTGCACGCGCGATCCGGTCGAACTCCGCAGACTAAATGCCTTAATACCACAAGAAACACTTGGGGTTAATCGTTCATTGTCTTCACAGGCTTGCTTGTAAGTGTCACGGTGTATGGTTAAGCAAGTCTGAGGTATGTGATTTTTTTGGTATTTTCGGGTTTATCTTCTATGCTATCAGAGGAAAGGGTTGAGAAACTAAGCTAACTCTAACTAATGTCCTAAGTCTAAGTTAACTAGCGTCAGCATCCGTTCCCACTTACCGGACACACCCTGAACTATGCAACTGTGGCTTACCAAACGCTAATCGTTACTGGGATCACCACACGTAACGCAAGTGCTCAAAGTGGTCGTACTGAGGCACCTATTTAGCTTAAGTGTGATAAGCAGCCGATTCCTTAGCTAGCCGTACACACCCGTGGGTGCTCGTAACTAAGTCGTACTTATCACACGTTCTAGCCTAGCAATGAGTAGCCGATTCCTTGACTAGCCGTACACATTGGACTACCACTGGGATTACCAAGCGCAGAATCCTGGAATACGCTACTGGGTTACCAAGCAGCCAATGCTAGTAATCAAGTCGTACTCATGCGTTGCGAAAAGCAGCTGATTCCTTGACTAGCCATACACGTCCGTAGACGCTCGTAATCAAGTTGTACTTGTTCATACTAGGAAAGCAGTAAATAAACAATAATAAAACCATGTACTGCAAGGTTTATCCAATCAAGTTCTTCTTTATTGCTGTACACAACTTGGGTTCAGGTTACAAGCTGCTCGAATAAAGAGCCATTCACTCTAGGACTCCTACTGTGGGCACATGGGAAAAATTCTAACTCTGGAGTGATCAATCTGCCAGAGCTTTGCTACTTCTAGCCAGGATTGGGAAATGAAGGGAGTGCCGCCTCCTATTTATAGATATGGTGGCGGACCGCGATATCGCGTACGCGATATCGCAGGGGAAGACGCGATATCGCGGCGGCCGCGATATCGCGGCACAGTGCATGTCACGTCTCATCACTTATTTAAAAATTAAACCAATTTGGAGTTTAACATAGCCCTCGATGAGCCTTTAGCTAGTTCTTGGTCATAAAGGTGAAAATAAAATAAACATTAATAGACACACAACTATAAGAAAAATAAAATTATGTTAGTACCATTCTAAGATATCCTTTTAGCTATTTCAAAATTTAGTACATTAAAAACATGTAGACATTTAACAAGAATAGGATCATTAACATTCACTATCCAACATTAAAACAAAAATTAAAATTTTTCATTGTCTAAAGATCTAAATATTTATTTGCTAATTATGTACATATTCTTATTCCTCTATTGATAATAAATTCTTATTATTGGATATGAGTCCACATATAACTTAGTTAGGAAGGCCCTACCTAGGATTGATTGGACTTAACATCACCTCATGGGGTTTATTTCATTAGGTGTAAAAATGTCTTATAAACTCAAGGTTTAAACCTTTCTTATGATTTAAGAATCTAAAATGCATTATTTACATCTAACTCATTCCCGAACTTGTTTTTGGCTTAGCTTCCAAGTTGTTTATACCCTACTATCATATCATTTATTAATTTTTTATCCCCCTTTAATTAAACTAAGGTATGTAACATACCTAGGTTAATTAGAAAATATAAATTATTAAAAGGAAACATGGTCAAAGGATATACCAAAAGCAAGAATTTCCCTAGGTTTTATATATCCAAATGATTGAGAGGGTACAAAAGGTAATGGGTGAATGAGTCTTAGTGTCCATCATTTTTCATCATAGTAGGGATCTCGACCACCAATGCCTATGGAAGACATGATGGGAAACACAAAGAAAACCTATACACAAAAGTATCACTAGTCAAAAGAGATAATCATGCAAAAAAAGAAAAGAAAAGGAAGATAACTCAACAAAATAAAAAAAGAGAAATAGAAAAAGTTAAAGACAAGGTAAAGACAAAAGAAAAAAGAAAATAATATTCTAAAGAGTACAAAGAAGCAAAAGCAAAGTAACTAAATAACAAAGTAAGAGGAATGATTAGAAGTGAAGGCACCCATTAAGATACTGATTATGGAGGATTCACTACTTTGCTAACAATGTTATATCCTAGTTCTAAGGTAGTGGCATCATTATTTGATTGGTAATCATTGCCTAACCCTTTAACACTACTCATAGAAGGAGGTTCTTATGGAATGCTGGAAATTATGTGCTTAGAGCATTTCCTCACCTTTAAGGTTCTTGTGGGACTGTGGCTCAACTCATGATTGAAGGTTTTTGTGGGACCATCTTTTTCTTCTTCTTTTTTTCTTTTCTTTCTTTTTTTCTCTATTTTAATTTTTTTCTTTTTCTTTTCTTTTTTTTCACAAGAAATTAAATATTTGATTGACTTCAATCATTTGGTTCTTATGGAAGCCAAATTCATTTTATAAGGATTAATAACATGGCATTGATCTTCCTTGATATTGGTAGATGCCTTTACCACTAAAGAAACTAGGTCCAATATAACATACCCTTTCCACCTTAGTGACTCATCCAAGCATTACCTTAAATTGAGCTATTTAGCCACCTTTCAAGGTAAAATTTGTAGACTATAAATACTTCTTTATTAGTTTACTCTGTGAGATAAGAGTCTTATTGAGAAGTATATTTGAAAGCTAAGACTTCTAATGGATTGTTGTCATGTAATTCATTGATAGTGGGATAAATTGCTTTACTTAGCTTTACTAGTGCATCTTCTCTGGGTTCCTCAATGTGATGTTGATAATATAACTTACACCTTTCTCCATTAACTAGGAATGTATTTGAGGAATCATCAATAGGTGATATGAGAATGCTTCCATTATCATGGAGTTGAACAACTAAATAAGGGACTTCTCACCTAGTTTTTAATTTCCCTAGAAATTTACATAATCTCATATTGTAGAGAAGAACATTATCATCTATGGAAAAGTGTTTTTAAAAGATACTCTTATCATGTAATGTCTTTATTTGTTTCTTTATAATTATTTTCTTGTCAAGAGCATGTAGCCTCATTTTTTCAAGTTTGTAAAGTTAATTAATTCAAGAGGCTTGGTTCATGTCTTCATCAAAAGTAAGTTTTTGGACTAACCATAAATATTGATATTTAAGTTCAACATGTAATAGACATAACTTACTATAAACCAATTGATAAGGTAAATATCCTAAACTTGGTTTATAGGTAATCCTATAAGTCCAAAGTGTGTCTTGTAATTTTTTTGACCAATCCTTCCATTTAGTACATACAATCTTTGTTAATGTATTCAAGATAATTATATTAGAATTTTCAACTAGGACATTTTTTAGAGGATGATATGTTGTAGCTATCTTATGTTGGATTCCACAAGAATTAAGGATATTTTCCATTATTTTATTAAAAAATTTATTCCTTAATCATTAATGATTACCAATGGAGTTCCAAAGTGTGTTAAAATATTTTCCCTAAGATATGCTAGAATTACCTTAACATCATTTGTTGGGATGGCTTTTTCTTCTACCCATTTGGTGACATAGTTGATACAAATCAAAATGTATTGACATCCATTAGATGGTGGAAATTTTCCTAAAATGTCTATACCCCATACATCAAATGGTTTGGCTATTAAAATTGGTTTTAAGGGCATTTCATATCTTTTGTTAAGGCTTCCATTTGTTGATATTTATCACATTACTACACATACTTATGTGCATCTTAAAAAATTAAGGGCCAGTAAAATCCACTTTTAAGGATTTTGATAGCAGTATGTTTATTATGAAAGTGGCCACCCCCTAAATCATCATGGCACATTTGTAGAGTCTCTTGTTGTTCATTCTTAGCCACACATCTTCTTGCTATGTTATCTTTGCATATTCAATAGAGATATAGGCTAATCCAAACGTACCTAGATATGGTGCGTAAGAAAGATTTATTTTCATCCTTAGTCCAATTAGTAGGGATTTTATGGTGGCTAGATAGTTGACCATATTAGCAAACCAAGGATCCTTTCTTGTAGAAAAAAGTTATTCATCAAGAAATTCATCATGAAAGCCTCCTTATGTCCAATTCTCATCGGTAGTTTCTAGCATTGAAAGATTATTTGCTACTACATTTTCCCTACCTCTTTTATCTAAAATATCAAGGTCAAATTCTTGTATTAATAAGCACCATCTCATTATTTTTTGCATTTTCTATTTTCTTTGTAGCTAAGAATTTAATGGTTTAATGATCAAAATATACTCTAGTTTTATATCCCATTAAATAATGTCTAAATTTTTCTAAATCATATACAATAGCTAATAATTCTTTTTTTGTAGTTGTATAATTTACTTGGGATTGGTCTAAAATTTTGAACACAATAAATCACTCATGGTTTATTATCAATGTATTGTCCTAAAACTGCCCCTATTGTTGTGTCACTAGCATCACACATCAAATCAAATGGAAAATATCAATTAGGTGCATTTAATATAGGGATTGTGGTTACTTGTTTTTTCAATTCTGAGATTTCTTCTTGACAATCATTAGTCCAAAAAAATGAAACATCTTTTTCTAATATCATGTATAATGGTTTAGCAAATTTAAAAAAAGTCTTTGATAAACCTCCTATAATACCCAACATGTTCTAGAAAAGATCGAAGATTCTTTAAATTAGTTGAAGCTAGAAGTGTAGATATGACTCTTACTTTCTCATCATCGATCCTTATACCATCTTTAGAAATAACATGTCCTAACACTATGCTACTAATAACCATCAAGTGACTCTTTTCCCAACTTAATTTTAAATTTTATCAATAAATCTATCTAAGAAATGTTCTAGATATTGGAAGGTTTCATCATAAGTATTCCCACAGATTGAAAAATCATCCATAAAAAATTCAACATAATCTTCTAAGATATCAAAAAATACTGAGATCATGGCTTTTTGGAAAGTAGCTGATGCATTATAAAGGCCAAAAGACATTTGTTTGTAAGCAAAAGTTCCATAAGAACATGTAAATTTTGTTTTATGCTGGTCTTTAGGGGAAATGGCTACTTGATTGTAATCACTAAATCCATCCAAATAATAATAATAATCATGTCCTTCTAATTTTTCTAGAATTTCATCTATATAAGTTAATCAAAAATGATCTTTTTTTTATATTTTGGTTCAACCTTCTATAATCTACATAGACTCTCCATTTTCCATCCTTGTTTGAAACTATAGTAATGGGGCTTACCCATTCACTATCAATTATTGAATAAATAATCCCTTATTTCCAAAGTTTTAAGATTTCATCCATAACAATTTGTTTTAAAGCTAGATTAATTTATCTTCGGGGAATTATTACTAATTATACATTGTCCACTAGATAGATATGATGTTGGCAGATGTTGGATGAGATATCTTTGTGAAGGTCCTTATAAATCCATGAAAATATTGCAAACTTCCTATGCAAGACTTATAATAATTTGCTTTCTTGCTCATTAGAAAGCTGGAAATTTATTATTAATGATTTATTATGATCTAAGAAAACATACTTAAGTGTACTAGGTAGTTCTTTAAGATCCAAGGAATCTTTATTTGAAGGTTGAATTATTTTTCCAATATTCCCTAAGCCCATATTCAAAATCTAATCAAGGAGATCTTGTTCTTCTTTATTTGAGGGGTCTAAAAGATCCTTTCTTAAAATTATTCAACACTAAGGTTTCCCTATCTTGTGTCATTGTTAAAGTGGGTAGAGTGTAGAGCATTCTTGCTTCCTTCAAATCTACATTTAAGTGATCTTCTTTTATCATATTATATATATTTAGTGTAAAAGTAAGATTAGTAAAGAAGAGTTGAAGTACAATTAATTACTGCATTAGCTATAGCTAACCAAGATCTACCTACTATAATATGAAAACAAGTAGGATCTTTTACTTCCAAAACAACAAAGTCAATTAGGTATTTTCCTTTTTCAACCTTAATTATCAAACCCTCTACTATTCCTATTAGTGTGTCATTTGATCCATCAGCCAATGATATTGTCATGTTTACTCTTTTGATATCCTCTATATCAAGTGACCTAGCCATTTCAAGAGGCATAATATTAATACTAGCTCCTAGATACAATAAGGCATTTGTAATTACTTGTCCATTTATTTTAATTGAAATGGTAGGAACTCTTGGATCTTGATATTTAGGAATTTCATGACTTTGTATAAGTTGTGAAAGATTATCAACCAAATAAACTTGTTTAGGAATTTTTTCCTTTTTTCTTCTAGTGCATAATTCCCTTGAGTATTTAGCATAAAGAGGTGTGTATTTTATCACTTTTTCCAAAGAAATATGGAAATACAATTCACTAAATATTTTTTCAAGATGGGCTTTAGTTGTGAAATCCTCTTGTAATTGTTTATGAAAAGGAGGTAAAACTATTTGTCTAAAGAATAATGGTTGTTCTCTTTCCCTAGTTTTTTGATCTTCCTCATTTAGTACTTGTGGCTAAACTTCTTCTTGTGTCCCTACCTCTTGAAATCTCACCTTCTTTTGGGGTTGAGGTTCAACTATTTTTCCACTCCATGTAGTGATGAAATTTAATTACTCCTTTCCCTTCCTCTAAGATGTAGGATTAGGTTTAGGTTGGAATGGTAATTCATTTTAGTTAGGTCCTGAAATCTTCACCTTGTCTCACTCATGAATTTTCTACTTTCTCTTATGAAGGAAGTAAGGCTTTGGATGAGTTTATCCAAGTGTTTATTAGTCAAATTCTTAAATGGCCTAAGGTTATTTTGAGGATATTATTATGGCTAAAATAATTTTTGAGGAAAGTTCATTGTTTATTAACTCTTATATTGTTAAAAAACCTTTACTAACTCTTGCATTTTCTCTTCAAAATATAATAAGGATAGGCAAGTTTTTTGGTCATGTTGAAAGCTATTACAAATGTTTCATATTTTGCTTTGAATTTCATGAGCTTGTTTCTTGATTAATCATGAAAACTCATAAACTTTTTTATTTAACTATTTTGTTTTTTGGGTCATGCCTTGCATAATGTAGGTTTTTTTCCAATGTTTACTTTGATCTACTAATGAATCTACAATCCTCCAACCATCTTCCAATGTCACATTTAAAATATTTTTCTACATGAAAACTCAACATTTTGCCTACAATAAGGTAATAAGCCTTCTATAAAGATTTGAATTAATTGATGGGCTAGAAATCCATGGTTTAGACTCTTTAAACATAATCCTTAAAATCTATCAAAGGTACTCTCATAGTCTTCATCCTCATGTTGCATAAAACTCATTAATTGCTTTCTTCATTAATACATCTAATCATTAGAAAGAAATCTCTATAGGAAAACATTATTAAATTCATCCTAATAACTAATTTGTGCTCTAAGGGTTTATAGCAAAAAATTAGCTTTTTCCTTCAAGGTTGATTTAAAGGCAATCATCTTAGTTCTATTCCCACTTTGAGGTGCTAACATGACTAATGTGGTTTCAAATTCTCTTATGTGAGTAATAGGGTCTTCATCATTAATCCCTTTAAAGATAGCTAATAAGTGAATGTTTTTGACCTCTACATCCATTTCTTGCGGAAAAACCAATAGACCTTGAGGTATAATGGATGTTCTTTGATTTAATAATACTCAAAGGCTTTGTCTTGGGTAGGAATGACCAATTGGAACATTGGAACTCAACCTACTAAAGGAAAGAGGAATTGAACCTAAGGTAAATGGGGAAGGTATATGATGTGAATATGATCCCATTGTCTAAGTAGAGGTTCCTATTGGTATTACTATAGGACTTAGTAGTGAGGTTACTATTGGAGGTGTAGATGAAGTTTGTAAATTCAAAGTATTTACTAGTTTGGTAGTTCTCCAAATTATGATTACATAAGTTAATATTGGGGTAGTATTTAGATTTTGAAATCCTACCCCCATAGTTGAACTCATGGTTGATATTTTAGTAGTTGAAATATCAAAGAGAGGATTAATAGATATGGAAAAATTATATTGTATTTCTTCTTTTCCTACTCTAAAATTTTTCTTTGTTAAATGGAAAGAATAATAAAAACTTGATTATATTGGTTCCTCTTGGTTCTGTTTTTGATTGACTTATGTACATTTGTAAAGACTAAGAGTGATCCTAGAAGGTTGAATTCATATGTAAAACTTCATTGTAAATGTGAAGATTATAACCCATAGTGGGAAATTTCACATATTTCATACTTTTGGGGCTAAAAATGCCTCATAAGTAGTCAAAGCCTCATTCCCCATGTGAAAAAAAGTCACCTAGTATCTACATTTGATTTGGAGGGCCAAAAATGCCTTTTGAAATGTCAAAAAGGTAATTTTATGGGTTTTATAAGGGGTATACATTTGTAGCTAGAAACACATGCAAGGAGGGTAGATCTCACATTACCCCAATATGGAAGGATGGGGGTTTTGAAAACTTTCCCCCCTCAACATGTAGACCACATGCATAGCCTAAAAACTTTCCCCCTTAGCATGGAAGTTTCCCCCCAGCATGAAGTCTTCATCCCTAGTGTGAAAAATTCAATCCCACAACATGGAAGCCACAAAAGCAAAAATTCATTACTTCATGCACTTCAATGTTGACTAGCCACTTCAACAAGCATGGTGGAGAGCTCATCGTGGAAGATTCATCTCCAATGTGAAAGGTATGCCCCATTTACTATTTATAGTAAATGGAATGGCCATGGGAGGAAGCACTTACTATGTATGGTAACCCTCTAAATTTGGGCACCATCTCACCTAAATTTGTAGCCAATTTGTAGCCATTTTATAGCCAATTTTCAGCCCTATTCATGGTGCAAAATACCTATAAAAGCCAACTTGAAACACCATTAACATGTTTCAACAATTTTTCTCCTAGTTGAGCACTCTTGAAAGGATTTAGTACTTTGCATTACTACGTAAATTCTCAATGAAGTTCAGCCATTTTTACACTTCCATAATTGGGGAATTCTTAGGCACTCAAGAGCTTTTTCAAGTTCCCATACATGCATTCTCTTGAACCCCACAGTAAAACCATAATCACCTTGAGATTTATGGATTTTTGGTGTTAACACTACACTTTTAGGATTTCCAAACCCCATTCTGGAGTAATTAGGTATCCAAATTTCCCACTTTTCTCACTCCAAGCAATGATCCAATTTGTAGATCTGAGGTTGTAGTAATGAAGGAAGGTTCAATAGCATCAGGAGTGGCTTAGCACCTAGGTCATGGAGTAGATCACATCGGCTTCAATGGGCTTTGAACTTTTGCATAAGTGAACCCCCTTTTTGCTCATTGAGGAATCATTTGTACATAGTTCTCTAACTTATTATTTATTCTTTCATAATAAAGTTTTAAGTTTTTATTTTTGTATTCAAAAATAAATTTATTTTCTATGCATTATTCAAATCTATTTGTATTCCCACATTTCACATCTCATAGGTCCTTGGTTGATTTGTTGGATCGGCTAGGGTACCTTGAATCCCATTTCTCTCATGGAGGCTATAGGGATTCAAGGTTGGGAAACTACTACATTGAGGATTCTTGGTTTTTCCAACAATGAAGGTTTTTAGTTGTAATATTTTTTCTTGGTGCTAGAAGGAAGGCCTTTGCCTAAATTCTATAACCAGATTTATTATTTTTGTTATCAGTTACAGGCCTTTCCTTGATTTTTACAATAAAAACCTTTGAAGAATCAATGTTGGTCTTCCTGCACCCCCCCACCTTGTGACCAAAGCTACAACATGGAAGTTGTAGATGGTTGGGTTTTGACATTTTATAGCACTTATTATCAATTTTATAGCCCAAATCCAACGTTGATATTTCTACCCCATTTTTCCTTTTTACTACCAGAACTTTATTCTCTAGTTTCTAAAGTGGATGGTTCAACTCTTCCACGAGTTGGCTTTTTCCCCACTTTTCCAAGTTGAAAAAATTGGTACCTAGCTAAAACCAGTTGTAGTGGAAAAACACCAAATTTTCACTTTGTTTTTAAAACTTTCCTCATCAACATTGAGGTAGGAGGTTTGAGATTCTCATAATCTCACCCCTCTTATTTTCCCCCCTTTTCCATACCTAGCATGGAAGTAGCTGGGAGGCCAACATTGGTGAGGCTTGAAAGGCTTGAAACCAATTTAATGACCATATCTACTTTTATTGCAAGTTGAAAGCCATATTCTAGTTTTTTTTAGCTAAAAATCCCAAGGAATCTAATGCTACCTAATGGGATGCGATATCTCATGGGCTGGGATATCGCGTACGAGATATCGTAGCTGCCGCGATATTGCAGCCCTCGCGATATCGCGTCGTCCCCTACGATATCCCATACACGATATCACGGTGCACCACCAAGTCTATAAATAAGAGGTGGCTCTCCCTTGTTTCTCATCTAGGCCTAGACCATAGTGAAACTCTAGCAGTTTTACCTCTCCAAAGATAAATTAATTTCCATGTGCCCACAATAGGAACTCCAAAGTGAACAGATCTTTATTTGAGAAAATATTGTACTTGAACAATAAAGATGAACTTCTTGGATAAACCTTGTAGTGTATGGAATAGGCTAAATAGGATTTTATTTACTATTATTTATTATTTGTCATTTAAATTTTTTATTAGTTATTAATTCTCTCACAACCTTTTTCTTCTAGTTAAGTGCCTCAGTACCACCGCTTCGAGCACGTGCGTTACGCTTGGTCATCCCAGCAACGACTAGTGTTTGGTAACCAAGGTTCCATTGGTTCAGGGTGTGAATAGTAAGTGGGAATGGATGTTTATGCTAGGTTAATTAAGGCTTAGTTAGTTAGTTAGTTAGAGTTAGTTAATTAGTCTCTTCACCCTTCACCTCACTAGCATAGGAGATGAAACAGAAAAGATATAAAAATCATATACCTCAAGCTTACTTAACCATACAACCATGACAACTACAAGTACGTCTGGGAAGACAACAAATAATTAACCTTAAGTGTTCCATAAGGTGTGTAGGCACTTAGTCTGCAGAGTTTGACCGGATCGCGTGTGCTACACTTGTGTTCGTATGGTTAAGTGTATGGGTACCTTGCCACTCATCACTACCTATACCTTCCTACAGTACAAACCTTAGCATGGAAGCTACAAGTGGTTTGGGTGTTGAAATTTCACAACATCTATTATGAATTTCTAGAGCAAAGTCAACTTGGAAGCCTTAATAACCATTTAAATTTTGCTATCAGATTTTTTACCACTAAACTAACATTTGTTTCCATACCAACTAAGCCTGCTTTTCCCTCTTTTTATGGTAAAAGTTGGTAGCTAACCATCTTTGAAAATTGCCAAGTTTTCATTTTGGTCTCCAAAATTTTCTTCCCTCTCTCCAATGTTGAAATAAGAAGGTGTGAGATTTCCACTATCTCACCCCCCTTCTTTCCCACTCTACCATACCCAACATAGAGGTTGTTGGGAGGTCAACTTAGGTGAGGTTTGAAATCAACATTTTCAATATTCCATTTTTGGGAAAAGGGTAAACCCCCCTTATCCCCCACTTACTAATTATAGTAAGTGCATCATGTTTTGCCATTTTTATTTTCTTTAAGATTTTTTGAATTTCATTCACTCAAATTTTCTCCTATTTTACCACTTATAATCTATTTTTAAGCCATTCTTAGCACTATAGCCATGTCTTTCCAATAATCCACCAAATGGCCCTTCATCCTCACTAGCAAAGATCATAGCCAACAAGCCATGAGGGTGTATGATCCCAAAGACCCTACCATCATTGAGTGTAAGTGATCTTTGAGGGTTAGAGGGGAGAGTCCTGATTTTGCAGCCATAAATGAAGATTGGTATAACTTCATTTATGCTAAAATATTGGTAGGTATGCTAATTCCATGAATTGAAGTTAAAGCCAAAAGGAAGTTTGAGATCACACACACGAATGGGAAAGAGTACATCCCTTTCCCATATGATGAAATTCCTCTTAACAACATCTATTTTAGCATCCTAGTCCAATTTGTTATTGTGGAAGAGGACAATGACAAGCCTAGATTTGAGGAACAATAGGAGGAGGATGAATTTAAGGTAGAATCTAGGCCTAAAAACATCCTAGAAGGACTATTCCAACAAACATTTCCCAATTTCACAAGACCTTCCTCTAATGCTATTTTTTCTCCATAGTAATGGTACCACCATCTTCCACTCCTTCCTACCTTATTACAACAGATCCCATGCTGGTTATAGCCACACATCACACTCATCCAATACCATAAACAACTAACTAGAGCACAACAATGCCATTTACAACATATTATTGATGTATAAAATCATCAATGGTGGTTTTTACCACCACAAATCTGTTAACTACTCATGAGGTATCCACCATGGAAGCCCAAACAACATAGGGGTCTCACACCACATTTGTCCCATTTGTGCCTCAAGTACCAACATAAATATCCTTTTCTATATTTGTACCATAAGACACAACCATAACACAACCTTCTCATTCTATTATGCAACATATAATTGGGCCACAAGCATCATAGTAGATGCCACAACTTTATGTACAAACCTTACAACCTATGGGGCCACCAAAAGGCTTGGATTAAGCCTTTCAAATGATCTAAGACCTAACAGAGGAGTTGAAAAGTCTTATAGCCTTTATCACACAAATTGACAAGATTATGGACTTCTATAAAGACAATCCCATAAGTCCCATAGTCCAACCCTCAACACTTCCTCTAGGTGTTCCCATTCCATAATTTAGCAAGTATAATAGAGAAGGTGACCCTAATGCTCACCTTATCACCTTTCAATTTAAATGTTTACTCTTGTAGCCATGGCCTCATATCATCATGAGAATTTTCCCAATGTCTTTGATTAGGAAATCACTTGATTGGTATTGTTTACTTCCTAGAGGATCCATATCCTCTTTGGAGGACTTAGTAGCCTAGTTTGTCAACTACTTCAAGTATAACTTGAAGCCTAACACAATGCTTAACTAACTCATGAAGGTCAAGTAGGTGCCCCTAGAACTTGTATAGAAATTCATATAGTGGTGGAATGGACTGTTGAATGAAATACCAGAGCTCATAGTTGAAGCCCACTTGTTAGCCATATTCAAGAAAAGTAGTTAATACCTTCATTAAGTTCAAAATTTACTACCTTAATCCATGGTCTCTCAGATAAGCATTCTCCCAAACTAAAAATATATAGGATGTTTTGGAGGCTAGTCATGATCCAACCTATATAGCATATAAAAGCCAACACACTTAAAGATAAAATGAAAGAGCAAAGAAAACAACACTACTATAGCAACTGTAACCAAGGAAACCAAGAACATGAACCAAGGGCTAAATATTAACTCATCCAAGGTCCCAACCAATGACTACAATAATCAACCATCAACTTTTGAAACCACTACATCAACAAAAAATGGACCTTACTTCAAAAGGAAGGATAAGTCTAGATACACTACGTTGCCATTAAAACATCCAAGTTGCTGGACCAACTATGAACAAACAAATGATTGAAGCTATTAAAAGGAAACATGAGTGACTATGTGAAATAGCTAGAGATCCCACTTAGGCAGCAAAGGATGATCCCCAATTGCCTAGATACTTCAATCTAGATTTCTTCTATTATTATCATCAATTACGTATTTATTATACAAACTTCTACCTTGTGTTGGAGGATGACTTGCAAAGGATGATAGATAGGAAGTAACTGGTCTTAGATGTTTCTAACCTAGTTCGGCCATAAAACTAGTCAATGCGGGTCTACAAAGGCCTGTTGAATGCTAATGATAGCTCCTATGTTATTTCAGCATTCAACATTGATGAAAATTGGAGACTTGCAAGAGAACCATTCATGATTCAAGTACTCCTCTACAAGGAAAGGGCTTCTTCGGCTTCCCATAGCTCAAGGCCCCCCTTCATTGTGAGAGTACCATCATAAATGCCTCTAAGGAAACCTTTTGTCATCAAGGTCTTTCAACTTAATACAGCCCAAACAATCATAGCTCAACCAACTACACAACAACCCCCTATGGTGGCAAATGCTACTACCTCTTCCTTATAGCCAATGGTTTACAACCAAAAAACTATAGCCAAAAAAGGGAAGAAGCATAAGTAAAAGCCTAATAATAAGTGAGACAAGCATAGGAAGGCATGAAAGGAAGTGAGTCCATTGAAGCCAACTCCTATTTTGGCTATAACCATAACCTCCTCTACCCCATCCTCTTCAACCAACAAGCCATAGGAAGACACTAAATCCCACAACCAAAATAACAAGGAAGAGATATAATAGCCAAAGCCTAAATTTGAAAACTGCATTTTGGAACACATGGAGAAAGTAAAGCACAACCAAGGTGACAAGCTCATGGCCAATAACAAAAACTTCCTTAGTATAATGGACTAAGTTGAGCAATCCCTCAAGTAAAGAAAAAAAAAAGAAAAAAGAAAGAACAGAACCTTAAGCTTGTATGACTTGATCATGACTCCTACAACACATTATGAGGCACTAGTCAAAATGTTAACTTGCATACCTATTAGTGAGGATATTCTTGCTAACAAGAAATTCATCCATGCAGTGATGATTCCTCCCTTACTAGGGAAGAAGAAGTCAACACCCTTAACATTTCACAATAGTGAAATTAAGGCTAATCCCTAGAATGGAAAAGTCACTATAGCCCCTTTATTCATAACCGTACACATAGGATAATTTAACATAGATCAAGTGCATGTTGATGATGGAGCTACAACCAATGTCATCCCATGCATCATCATTGAATGCTTGGTCTTAACTAAGTAAGTACAACCCACAATACCTATAGCTCTGAAGTCCTTCAATGACTCAAGAGTTGGCATCAAGGGGTCTATCTCCTTGGATTTTTTAGATAAAGAATAATTACCTACAACCACCAACTTCTTGGTGGTGGAGGAGACACCAGGATTCAACTTGATCTTGAAAAGATCTTGGTTGGCTCAGTTATGAGTTGTGTCCTCACCCATCCATCAAGAAATTCATCTTCTTTATAAGGGAGGTGAAATCATCATTCATAGTGATAATGTTGCTCCCCTAACTATCAACAACATAGACATAGAACAAGGGTCTAAAGTGGAGCTTCAAGAAGAAGCTCATAGCCATGAAGAGAAAAAATCCAAGATAGCCAATGATGACAATGATAGGCAATGGGGTGCATTATGGGATGAAATCCCTTTCAACATCATAAGAAAAGGGGATGAAAAATATAAGCTTATGTAGAATAGGCCTTACTCACTCCCTCATCTTGCAAAGATTAGGAACAATTTGCAAAAGTAAAGTTCATCTTAACCTTTCCATGCCCCTATGACTTGATGCACAGATATCCATATAGCCTTAATTTTCATTTATAATTTATTATATATTTTTTATGCAATTTTGTTTTACTCTTTATGAATGTAGCCTAAATTTGTTTGCATTTTTACCTATTTTCTACAACCTTTCTTTATTTTTACTTATGCTTTAAACATTGAAGAAGAGTCTCTTCCAAACCACATCCACTAAGATGTTAAACTAGCATTACCATTTGTTAAGATGTTAAACTAGCACTATAGTCTACTAAGACCTTAAACTGGCATTATAGCCCACCATGGCCTTAAACTGGAAACATAGCCACAATCATGCAATATAACCTATGCTCATGTAATCCTAAAACTAACAAAAATCTTACTTATTATGACACTTTTTTTTTTGTCAAATAGCCATTAAATGTTATAACCAAAAACATAAACATAGCTACTACTGTAAATGTTTACAACATTTACAATGTTCACTACTACTATAAATGCGTATAGCTAAAAATAAAGCTAAATTTAAAATTTAAAATTAAAATGTCCATAACATACATAGCCATCAACGTAAAAAAAAAAAAAACAAATAGCCAACAAGATAAGTTGAAGGAGGTTGCTAAGTGACATCCAAAGGAGGAAGTGGTAAATCATTCCCACCCTCACTACTAAGGCCACCAATGTCTCCTAAGGATTGGAATGCAACAACATATAGCTAGTTACTAATGCATAGCCAAAATCATAACTCAAAACAAAAACATTATGACCAATTAGAATTTTTTAACAAGTTTGGAAAACATCCTAGTTAGAGGTGAAATTAGCCACCATAAAAGGCTCTTAGGTGTTGTCTAAATTAGCTTTAAAAATTTCACAAAGAAGGGGGCATTATTACAAAATTTTAAAGTAAAGGCATTATAGCCACTTGGAATTACTTAACAAACTTAGATAAAACATCCTAGTTAGAGGTGAAATTAGCCTAATTGGTTTCTAGCCATTCCCAACCAAAACCTTGCATCATGACCAATTGGAATTAATTAACAAAATTAGATAAAACTTAAATAATAGCCATATGAAAGATTAAGAAAATGGATACAAACTCATAACCTTTAAATTTACAAATATGAAGCTATTATACCAAGAAAAAATACAGAAAATTGCTTTCTTTTTCATGCTAAAGCTTCAAAAATCTCAAAACCTAGATTTCATAAAGCCATGGAAATAGTTGAAATAACTAAAAACATCAAAATCCATTAAAATTCACATCAAAATAAAGGGGTAGGATTTTGTTAAATTTTAATTTTAACAAATCATAAGGTCTAGACCTAAAAAATGGGCCATACCCAAAAATTTTTGGAAACAAGCTTGAAATAGCAAGCCCTATTTTCAAAATAAAATCTATGAAAGCTAAAGTAATGAAACAACTATAGCTTTTCATGGAAGCATCCAAAATAGAAGGTGAGATTTCATCAAAATTCCATTTTAATTCAACCTTAACACATAGTGAGAAAAAAACTAGAAAAAACCACAAGAAACAAAGAAAAAAATAGGTAGAACTACCTACCTTGTAGTAGTAATAGAAGAAGCTTAGATGGATATGGGCTTGACTAACTCTTCTAGCTCTTGATAATGTTCATCCATCTTCTAAATCACTAGGTTTTGGCTCTTTCCCTCATGTTTCTTTGGCGCCATGGTAGGTTCAATGTTGGGAATCTCTAGAAACTAAAGAGTATGAGAGATCAACATTGGCTATGAGGAAGGTGGGAGGCTTCCATGTTGAGAATTGGTTACTGCTATAATAAGAACCTCTACTAGATCTCTCCTCCAATGTGCCATTTCTGTAGAATGATAGTTGTGTTCAAAACTTGCAAACTTTGATATATAAAACTCATATAAAACCTAAATGGATGCTATGGAAACCCAACTGCCAATTTAGTGCACTAAAGTACAAAGGGGGGAAGCTTACTTCATGTTTGTTTTGGGGGGGAACCTTCACTTTTCAAAATTTTAAATTTTTGGATTGTGCATCCCACCTTATGCCTTCACTCTTAACCAAAACTTACATCAACATTGAGATTTTTACCAATTTTGACACTTAAAACATTATGGAAACCTTAACCCCATGCATCTAGGCTAGGAATACCATGTCCAGCATGGAAACATGCCTATTATTTTACAAATTCATTAGAATTAGAAATATTTTTCCATTTTTGGTAATTCAAACCTACCTTCTTCAACCCCAAATTTTTAAAAGTTGGTAAGACATGAGCACATCTAAACACCATGGATTTCCACATTGGGGTAGCAGTGCCCAACATATAAGAAGGGATGTAACATTTACTCTTACCTTCCAATACCCATCCAATGCATGTTTGACCCTAAATTGGGCCCCATGTGACCTAGAACCCCTCCAAGCATCACTAGTAGCCTCAGAATCCCACCAAGATTGGTTGAAATATGGGATTTGGTGTTTTTAATGCTTAGGGAGGCTTCTTCCATACTAAGCCTCTTACCCTCAATGTGGAAGAATGGGGGGAAGAAAAAAATGACCCAAATTAATGACCTAATAACCATTTTTGAATGCTTGATGACCCCTAGACCCTACTGAAACCCTCAAGTGCTACCGAAAGACTCAAAATTAGTCAAATGTGATACAAAAATGTCATTCCCCTCTCATCCATAATAGGGCCACCATGCCTAATGTGGAAAAAGGAGGAAGATTTCATGAGGCACTTAGAAGGCCCAAAATTATCAAATCTTGACACCCAACATTGACGTTGGCACCAGCAACCCTGGAGGTTGACATGCATGGTGGATCAACTATCAATTTAGCCTAGATCTGACTTTCTTAATTGGGGGAGACCTCTTCCACATTGAGCCTTCCACCCTCAATGTGGAAGAAAGGGGTAAATCCTAGAAGCCACAACATGAAGAAAGGGGAGGAACCTAAAAATTACATAATGATCCTTAAAATAGCCACATTTTTACATAAAGTATTAGCAACCTTGGAAGCTTGCATGCATGACTGAAAGTGATTAAAAATGATCAAAAATATTTGCCCCAAATTTTCCACACTAAGAGTGAAAAGCCCTAGCATGGAAAAATGGGGGAAGCCCCAAAAATTCCTAAAAATCATTGAAACAACCAAATTCCAATATCAGATGGCAACAATCAATACTAGGAACCTTAGGATCCTACATGCATGATTGAAAGTGATGAAAAATTACTAGAAAGATTTTCCCCCAATTTTCCACAATAAGCATGAAAGACATATCATGGAAAAATAGGGGAAGCTCAAAAACCACTTATCAACCTTCAAAGCAGTAGAATTTTAACACTAGGCATTGACCAATGCCACTAGCAACCTCAGGAACCTACATGCATGATGAAAAATGATGCAAAAGTATGAAAATCTATTTTCCCTTAATTTTTCACATTATGGGTACTATCACCAGCATGGACAAAGAGAGGGAAGCTCAAAAACCACTTGAAAAACCTATAAACTAACCATTTTTGACTCCAAACCCTAGTCTTTAACCCTAGCAGTCCTTAGGGCTAACATGCATGGTTAATTGAAGTTAAAACTTGAATAGATCTATGTTTTATGATGTTTCCATGCTAGGAATACCCCCCTCCATGCTTCTCATCATGGAAATTAAGGGGGAGACCCATTTGGTACCCATAACTACCTTAGAATAGCATTAACTAAACTTGCATGTGGTCTAGGACCTTGTTGACATTGTTTGGAGCCTTCAAACTTTAAGAAACTAATGTTAGAAGGCCAAAAATTGATTTACACTAGTTTTCCACACTGAGCATCCTAGCTCCAATGTGGAAAAGAAGGGGGAAGAATGAAAAATTCTTAGAAATACCCAAATGGCCAGAATTTAATACCAAACCCTAGTCCTTGACCCCAGTAACCCCAAAGGTTGACATGCATAGTTGATTAAGGTTAAAATTGGTCTAGTTCTAAGTTGCATAATTCTTCCACGTTTGGGAACCCTTTTTCTACGTTAAGGGTGGTATCCCTAGTGTGAAAACTCATGTAGGAACTTGTTTGGAGCTCATAAACACCTTAGAATGACATTAAACGACCTTTCATGCACTCTAGAACCCTAAGAATAGCCATTGGAGCCCTTAAACTTTACAAAACTAATCCTAGATGGTCAAAAAGTGGTTTCCCCTAGTTTTTCACACTAAGATATCCATTCCTACCATGGAAAAATTGGGGAAAGTCAAAAAACCACTTAGGGATATCCAAAACTACTAAAGTTTGACATGGATCCATAGCCCTTGACCCAGGCAACTCCAAGAGGTAACATGCACAATTGATTAAGACCTAAATTGGCCTAGATCTAGGATTCTTACTTCTTCCATGTTGGATTAACTTCCCTAGCATGGAAATATGGGGGAAAGATACTTTTCCACTTTTGGAGGCAAGATGACACACTTGAAAGCTAAAGATCTATGCAGAAGAAGCCCAGGACCTCATAGCCTTAATATTTTGCTCATCTGACCTTATAGCCTTAATATTTTACTCATCTGACCTTATTTCAACCTCCAAAATTCATTCCCCCCATTCATGCATGCTAGAGTAGTGCACCTAGTGTGGAAATAAGGGGAAAACCTTAAGTACCCTTAAAAAACCTTCAAACATATATGAAATTAGCTAGAAACTTGTAGAATTAAAGTCTATAGCACTATGGGCCTAAAAACCTAGTCAAAGTACCCTCCAAATCATTCTAGATTCATAAAATAAGTGTCCCCCTATTTTTCCACGTTGAGGATACTATGCCCAACATGGAAAAGGGGGAAAGTTATTTTGACACCTATTCACACTCAAAATGGCCTCAAATTGCCTCAAAATGAAGTTGAAAGATGCATAGGTTCTAGATCTAGACTATAGCTACTTATTCAATCATGTTTGACCTCATTTTTTCTTTGATTTTGGTTCTCCATGCTAAACCCCTTCTTTTCCATGTTGGATAGCATAGAAATAATGGGTGAAGCCTTTCAAACTTGATTTTAAGCATTTACAAACCTCTGGAGTGCTCAATTTTGTTGGATATGACCTTGCACTACATTGGGAAGGTCCTGGAACCTCAATTTTGGACCTTTGAGTACCCCAAAACTTATTTTCCTTAGTTTCCATATTCAGGGTACCTATTTCCTTGCTGAGCCCAACTTGAAATCCTTAAAACACTTGATTTTTAAGTCCAAATAGCCCAGAAACAACCTTGATTAATGCCTAAACCCACCTAATAGCCTTGTAGCCTCCAAACATGGCCCTCTAAGGCCTAAAATTGGCAAAAACCTAACCATTTTTGCCTATATTAACCAAATTTTATCATATATAACCTATTTTGCTTGATTTTTCCTTATTATGTAATGTTTTGACTTGTTTTTGGACTTATGTGGCCTTGCTAACCTTGTTAAACTTTTATGGCCTTTATAAAACCTTATATGTTCTTTTATGTCTTATTATAGCTCTATTTTCATTTTTTTGACCTTTAGATGGTATCAAATAGTGGGGTTTGACCTTCTCTAACCACCGTTTGACACCATATGACCATGGCCCACTAAGGCCTTAAACTATCATCATTGTCCACCAAGACTAGCAACTAACATGATAGCCCACTAAGTCCTAAAACTGGCAAAATTATGGCCTTTATTGACCATTTGTAGCCTTATACTTCCCCTTGTTTGACCTTTATGTGATATTTGTTTGCCTCTATTTTCACTTTTCCAAATTGACCTTATCTTACTAATGACCTTGGATGGCCTTAATTACATTAGATATACATGTGTTTTAACTTTATTTATTTACTTTTACATAGGTGCCACTTAATATGCTTTTGGTTGACATGTAGGATCAAAGTATGAGTACTTGGAAGCAAATCAATTTGCCTTTGTATCTACATGGATCTCATGATAATATTAAAGGATGGATTGACCCTAATTGCCTAGATCTTGAGCCTAAGAGTCTTGTATACCACATAACCTTAATAGAGAAACCTCTAGATTGACCTAAAAACCTAGTCAAAATCCTTGACATAGATTGCAACAGGTAGCTCTTGATGTTGGTATGAACAATAGCATACTTCAGTTAATTTCTTTATCATTTATATAATTTTATATTTTGTTTATAATTTCTATGGGTTTCTCTATTTTATGATTACATGGTTTTAATAGTTGAAAGCATTTTGGATATGTTTGTTGATTACTATTTTTATGTGTTTATTTTTTGTTGTATTGTTTATAGTGCCCATTGTTGGATGGAACCCTAAGTGTGACATTGAGCTTGAAGAGTTGCCTAGACCACTACCTAAAGTGAAGAATGTTCCACAAATATTATTTGAGAGCATCACTGAATGTGCACTCTCACATGCCAAGATTTCATAAGAATGCCAATGCTTCAACAAATTCCTATGGAAAAGAGTTCTAGCATTGGAAAAAGTAACCAAGTGGTAGGTAGAGCTTATTAGAGATCGTAGGGACTACAAGGAGTTTATAGAGGCTTGCGTATCCAATAGAGAATCCTTGCACAAAAAGGGGATAGAATCATTACACTACTAGAATGTCATCCATGGAAAAGTTTCTCTGGCTAGGAGCATTGTAAAAAAGAACATTCAAATGAACTTGTTAGTCCATAAGATCAAAGATTCCAAGACTATTGCACTTGGGTCCTTGAGTGGGTTAAGACACAAAATGATCAAAAGTACAAATATAAGGTGAAAAGGAGAGTTGTTAAAAGTGTTTAAAGGAGTGAAACATCCCCAAGAAAATGCATGTTGTAATATCTTTTTTGGCATTATAACCTTCACCCCTATACTTGAGGCTGGATTCTCATTGTAAATGTGAGGTTTATAGCTCCATGAGCTACAATCTCGCATACTTGGACTTTTGGGACTTAAAAGTGCCTCATAAGTCATCATAGCCTCACTTCCCAAGTGAAAAAAGTCACCATATGTCTATATTTGGGCTTGGGAAGGTTGAAAATGCCTTGGGGACTATCAAATTTGGCATTCCCATGGGTTTTTGTGGGGGCATAGTCTCAACTACGCTGAAACCACCTACCCTTAGCATGGGTGATGTTGGGGTTTTATTTTTCCAAAAAAAACCTAGAGTAGTTGCCACAAAACCTAGCATGGATGTCTCAAGGCCAGCATTGAAGTGGATGGAGGTTTCATTCTTGAAAAAATCCTAGCATTGCCCCACTAATTCCAATGTAGACCACACAACTCTAGTGTTGCTACCACACAAGGCCAACATTGATGGGTGAAACTAGTGTAGTTGGCAAAGTCTTTTTACTATTTATGGTATCTAACATGATTTTGGTGACCTTGGGGGTATCAAAACTTATCATAAATGGAAAATACATTGGAGATAAAGGCTTTCCACACTTGTACATGATTCCAATCTTTTAGTAATCTTGGAAAAAATTTGCAACCAAAAATTAGTAGCCATGTAACCTATAACAATCCATATAAAACACCTTGAATAGGTTATGGAGCTCTTGAATTTTTTGAACTCAAAAATCTTTTCATAATTCTTGAGCATTGAAACCTTTACCCATTTTAATAATTTTATAACCTTTTGAGTACTTAGCAAGACTTTTGGGAGTAAACCTACAACTACCTAAGCACAAAGACTCTCAGCATAGTACCCCCTTTTGCAACAAATGTTTAGCATATAACTTACCCTTCTAATAACCAACATTGCAAATATAGGCTAGAAGTTTCTAAGGAGTGTTGGTGTTGGGAGTTGGAAAGTACCTGGATCATGGAGGTAATCAGAGGATGCAAACTACTAGCTTCAATAAGCTTCAAAGTCCATCAGAGAAAACATTGTGTGCATTCAAGCACCATTTGTACACATTTCAAACTCTTATTTTTAATATTGTTTTGTAATAAATTTTATAGTTCATTTATTATGCAAATTATCATGATTTTAGTTTGTGCATTCATTTTTAGATTGGATCTACATCATTTTTACCATTTTACCACTATTTATACTTTTCAAGTTCCTAGGTGATCAACAAGATCATCTAGGGTGCCTTGGATCCTCTTTCTTAGAGGCCCTTAGGATCTAAGGTTAAGCTATTTCACCTAGAATTTTTCGCTTTCCAACAATCAAATTTTTTAGGCATCATATTTTTTGGCACTAAAAGGAGGGACTCCACCCAAACTCTTCACCAAATCTAGTCATACCTATTTTCAAACAAGTTTTCATTATTTTATGAATCTAAAATCTTAAATTTTACAAAAAAAATTTCTGGTGCGAGAAACAAACATTTCTACTCATTTTCCTACAACTAAAACCCAACATTGTTATAGCTGATTTGGGTCTTTTACAAAATTATCATAGCAGTTGCTGGATTTTCTAAAGCCAACATGGTTATCACAAAACTTGTCATTCTTTGATGAGTGGCGAGGTACCCCTACACTCAACC
The DNA here is from genome assembly GCA_015680685.1 of Gnetum montanum. NCBI lineage: Eukaryota > Viridiplantae > Streptophyta > Gnetopsida > Gnetales > Gnetaceae > Gnetum > Gnetum montanum. Next base: position 21,919 of record MNCI01005181.1, on the reverse strand, counting down.
ATACAAAACAAGCGTAGCACATGCGATTCGGTCGAACTCCATAGACTAAATGCCTAAACGCCACAAGGAACACTTGGGGTTAATCGTTCGTTGTCTTCCCAGGCTTGCTTGTATGTGTCACGATGTATGGTTAAGCAAGTCTGAGGTATATGTTTTTTTTGGTATTTCTCGGTCTATCTCCTATGCTAAACGGTGAAGGGTTGAGAAACTAAAACTAACTCTAACTACAGCACTAAGTCCTAGCGTCAGCATCCGTTCCCACTTGCCGTACACACCTTGAACTATGCAACTGTGGCTACCAAATGCTAATCGTTACTGGGATTACCACACGTAACACACGTGCTCAAAGCGGTCGTATTGAGGCACTGAACTAACCTAAGTGTGACAAGCAACTGATTCCTTGACTAGCCGTACACATCCGTAGATGCTCGTAATCAAGTCGTACTTGTCCCACGTTCTAGGAGGAAAGGGGGAGAGAAACTAATCGCAATGAGTAGCCGATTCCTTGGCTAGCCGTACACGTTCGTCAATGCTTGTAACCAAGTCGTACTCATGCCGCGTTACTAGGAAAGTAGTAAATAACATTAATTAAACCTATCCATTCACTGCAAGGTTTATCCACAAAGCTCATCTTTATTGCCGCACACAACTTGTGTTCAGGTACAAAGCTACTTGAATAAAGAACCGTTCACTTGGGGGACTCCTACTACGAGCACATGGAAAATATTCTATCTCTGGGGTGATCAATCCACCCAAGCTTCGCTACTTTACGCCTAGGATGTCAAATGAGGGGAGTGTCGCCTCTTATTTATAGATTTGACGGTGGACCGTGATATTGCGTACGCAATATCGCAGATATCGCATCAGCCGTGATATCGCATACGCGATATCACGGCTTATGCAATCCGCATCTCATCATACCCCCATGACTGAATGAAAACTCGTCCTCGAGTTCCTTACAATGATATCAGGTAGCTATGGGATTATTGAGGGAAATGGAATTAATGGAATGACATGTGAATGGTTCATTATTACAAGACTTGATAAAACTGGTGTTCATAACAACAAGGGTGAACACCTTATTATAATGACATCAGGCCACATTTGGCAGCTAAGAGAAAAGAGGAGAGAGAAGAGAAGAGAAGAAGAGAGAAGTGTCTTGCTGCTACCAACGCCTAGATTACGCCTTCCGTTGTCCATCCGTATGTGCATTATCCATTCTACTCCTTGCATAGCTGCTTCAGCGTTGCTCCGTTCCAAGTGTTTGCTACAGATCCAGTCCATTGTTGTATGATTTCCATCTGCACACACAACACAATCATATATTAGCAAGGGTAATTAAATCATCAAGTAAATAATACCTTGCTTCAGTGTAAACTCATTGGCTAAGTTGTGGTATGGCTAATATGGATCTGGGAAGATGTAGGTGATGACTACCAAAGGTGTAGGGGTTAAGAAGAGAAATGAAAAAATTCAGGGCTTAGGAGAAAAATTGAAAAATCAGGCCCCGTACCCCCATGACTAATCACGAACCTCCGGTACCGTGAGAATGGAGAAAGAAAAGGAGTAAGAAAGATAGGTAAAAAGGGACAACTATGGAATCAGTGAAGTGGATGTCAAGATGGCAATGAACAAAAATGAAATTAATTGCAAAATGTTAAAGAAAATAAGTTAACTAATGCTCCAAATAGGAATGTCAGTGGGTCCTCCCCAAAGCAGGCTCATGCCCTTAATGCCCTGACAATCCCACATTCAAAGAGTCCGTAGGCTCTGGGAATGTCCTTTGGAACAAGAGTTAAAGTCTTAACCGCTAGAATTTACCAAAAAGAAAACAATGCATCAACCAAAATATACACTAATGATACAACTGGCAATGAGGTGAATAGTGGAGAGAAGGATGGAAAGAAGAGGGTGGAATGGGATCCCAAGGACAAGGTGGTGTACAGCCCCTTGTGGGTTTTATGATTAATATGACTTGGCAAATCTCATTCCAACTTTGGCTCAAACCAACCACTTCCAGTGACTTCGCATCAATGCATTTGGTTAAACCATCTGCATGGATAATGAGGATGCATCTTCAAAGAGCCACCACCATTCCGATGAAACAAGGAGAGAATGGGAAGCGAGAAGGGCCTTAGTTAGAGGGAACTCTTTGGTTCCATAACTAGTGCTTGTAGCCCAAAGTTATTCTGTCTAAGGGGTGTTCTTTGAATCCTCACTTTGGTTTTTTTTTTTGTGTTTTATGTTTTTATGTGTGGGGACCACACCATGCAAATACTTCTTATTTTTATTGTCTCAGCTTCCGAAGAATGGGTAACATCGGAACGATAAGAAAACTTAAGAAGAAAACATCCAAGCACCCAAGAGAATGATCAACACAAAATCATTAAGTTCCCTTGAAGTCACACCCTTTGCAATCCTTGAGTCCTTCCTTAGTTTGAGAAATGCCCAGTCACCGGTTCATTAAAGCTCTTATTGTAAGGGAAATGTACATTTCCAAGCCAAGAGAAACCATAGACTTGATGGATGAATGGATGAAGTGATCTCATTGCCTGCCATATCAAAAGGACATACCTTAGTATCAACATTGTAACTTAAAGGTAAAAACCAAACATTAGCAATCAATGTAAAAACAATTCATACCATCAGTCTGAACACTTATTTGGTGATCAACTTACAGGGTGGATACACACACACACACACACACACACAATGGAAAAATTATAACGACGATGTAAAATAAAAACTAAAAAAGTTAAAGAAAGTTGTAAAACAAAAATTAGAAAAGTTAAAGAAATTTGTAAAACAAAAATGTGTAAAACAAAAATGTTGTAAAACAAAAACTGAAAAAGAACTGAGGGCCCCATATGATTAGAATAGGTGGCCATCTCCCCCATGACTGAGTTGTAAGGGAGAGATCCAAAATAGTGAGCACCTATTTGAATTTCTAAGAAGTGCCCAACTTCTCCCAATTGATGATCTTAAGTTGAGGGGTGGAAGTTGGCGACGCTCACGTTCCAATGCATCGATGCCACGGTTGTTGG
>MNCI01005179.1:13212-30076 GCA_015680685.1 Gnetum montanum | reverse complement strand
GAACCCCCACTGGCCACTATGAGCCTAACGCAAACACAAGAGGCTATTCAAATCTCCCATGGGCATCGTAAAGAGAGTTGCCTACCCAGGCTTGATTTAAACAACTTTTCCAAATTCTCAGGAGGCTATGACTTAGATCTGCAACAAAATTTACAAGCCTTCTACAATGCCTGCGCATGGAACAACATTGATAATAGTTGGCAAAAACTCAAGCTCTTTCCTATGACACTCGTGGACCAAGCAAAAGTATGGCATAGAGCATTAAAAATAGATTCAATTCGATGTTGGCCAACAATGATAGAACTCTTTAATGAAAAATATCAAACCTACACAAGAGTGTCAGCCTTGAGGAAACAAATCCAAGAGTGGAAACAAGCACAACATGAACCCTTGGACATGGCCTTAGAAAGATATTATGCATTGTCAAAAAATTGTCTAGGCCATGAGTTCTCCAAGGAAAGGCTAATGTACCATATCATTGATGGGATTTGTGATGAAACAAGAGAGACCCTAGGGACGTATTCCCAATGTCAACTATATGAACTATGAACCCATCAATTCCAAGAGCTTATTAAGTGGGTAGCAAAAGAAGAAGGAGAAATGGCTAGATGGGAGAGTGTTGAAAAACATCAACAGGACCAAAATCTCAACTTAACAAAGGTCCATAATCACAAAAAGGAGAAATCAATCCATCTTAAGGAGGAAGAACCATCTTTGCTAGTACAAAAATCATTAGATGAGATGGAGGAAAAGATCAATAAGATGTTGGAATGGATGCATAGAAAGTGTGGGGAATATATCAATATTATTGGAGATAAAGTTTTGACAACCTAAGAAGTAGGACAAAATATCATTAGACAATCAAAAAAAAGGGATGAGGAAAATAAGAGCTCAATTGTTAATCATATGTATGAATGCAACATTTATTTGTACGATCACCCCAAGGGACAATGCCCAATCTTGTTACATTTATATGAGAATTGGAAAAGCATGTTACACCTAGAGTTCATACAAAGATACTATGTTCGATCACAGTGGCAACAATCCCAATTGTGGGGGAAGCCATCCCTAAACTGGGGACACCCTTTATATCATCTGAATCCAAATGCTTATCTAGTTCAACATCCTATTTTTTTGACTAGGTCAACATACTCTATCTCGCCACATGATTATTCTCCTCAATACTATCAGCCCATGTCCTCAACACAACCACCACCTTGTGTACCTTACACTTCTCCTAGATTTCAACATTCTCATCCTTTCCCTCCTTCTACATCACCACCAATTGTTCTTGAAGTGTCTACACCACAACAACAACTCATGAATGTTACTTGTGCTACTATTGCCAATAGCAATGAGAGACCTCCTTAATAGCAAAGGTGTCCCTTCTTTAGACATTACTGTAGGAAGGGACAACACAGTTCCAAGGCCATTGCATTCTCCAACTCAGCACAAGTCCAACACTGTGGTGCATCCTTCTCCTCAAGCCCAATGCCTCGTGTCACCTCATTAGGGCCACCAATTAACACTCCAACAACCATACAGCCTAATGAATACAACCATGGAAGGTGACATCCCGATCCTTGCATTCCATCTTACGGTTTCAAGTATCATAGTGGGTCAACCCTTTACCTAGGAACCACATCTTATAAATTGCCCTACTATGCTTACTATAATTAGGTGTGTGAACCCCAATGGGGTAAGTATGACCAAGTTTCGATATTTCCAACATGCAAGGATCCTCATTTCTCATTTATTAATCCTCACCATGTTCAACTATTTAGTTATGGGGGATATCCCCCATTCTAATAACAAGAAGGATTAATAAATATTTTTCATTTTCTTTAATTTTACAATTTTTTTTGTTTTTTTTTTCAATTTTTCATTTTTCAATTTCTTGTTTTAGCTTTTTGCTTTTTTATCTTTTTATAAGTAATCTCATCTATGAATAAAACACTCATGTGGCTCGTTGGCTGAGGTGTGTTCTATGTTTTCGAGTCTCGAGTCATCAATTATTTGGATAGTGAACCCATCACACCCACTCATCCATTCTACAAATAAGAGGATCTGTTCGAGGGTACAGTGACATTCTTAAAACTTAAAAATTAATTTTGTGTTCATTGTACCTAAAATGAAGAAGGATGGATCAAGAGGAAATGATGTCTATGAGAGTTATCATGCAACGTGGTTGTACTAAGATCCTTGTAGATCTAACGTAAAATGGGAGTAAGAGTAATCAAAGGACACTTAAAAATCCAATGTTGTTCTAGAGGGTCCCACTGGAAAGACATGCACCCATGCTTGATGGTTGGTGGCTTCTCTAGATTTAGCTTTCAAAAAAAAAAGAGAAGAAGAGAGAGAAGTGCCACAAAGAAAAAATCACTCCTCCCTTGAACAAAATGCCAAGTGATTGTACACCTTGTTGTTATGATACTCTCATAGTCACTCATCATGAGATGAAACATTGTAGTGTCACTGATTAGAGGAATGGACTTGGTCCTGATCTTGGAACGATAGGTTAATGACACATTAATCATGCTTTACATGCAGGATTCATTGTGCCCTGGGCCAATTACCTCATGTCCTAATTTCTACAATCCCTTCTATAGTCTGTCTCATCTTGCTATTTATGTAATTATAGCTCATGTCTTGTGTAGTGTAGAATTCTTACCTCATTCCCATGATACTTACATATGTGTGTTTTGTGAAACCAGTGTGGATTACATTTAACCCTTCTAGTGCCTACAGACATTTTAAGGTGTGGTTATGCAAGGGAATTATAGGTTGGAACCTACTTTGGGGAGGACCCACTTGCATAATTTTTGTAATTTGCACTCATAACACATCTTCTGCACACCATCTATTACCCTTTGCATATTTTCAATGATATTCTTTCCCTTATTCCTATCCCTCTAATTCAAACGTTCGTATGAACTATCACAAACCCTTTTTCTTCCATCCGAGGTCCTTATTGATAAATTCCACACCATCATAATTTTTGTGCCTTCAAAACTAGCTAAATTACTCTAGAACCCTTTAACCATAGTCCATATGTCCTTAGTTTACAATGTCAATTTCAAAAAAATATTAAAAATTTGATGCATTCTATAAAGTGCCTAAGATGCAATATCGCACCTGCGCTATCGCATACGCGATATTGCACCGAAAAAATATATATATACGTGATCCCCTACACCTATCAGCATCATTTGCAACTGTTCACATGGGGGAAGTTTTTCAAATTTCTCTCTACAACTTGCGATTGCGCGTCCCTTGCTTTCGTATCCATAACTTGCTTGCTAGTACTCTGATTTTCATTTCGTTTAAACCTACTTGGAATCAGAGTGTTCAGCTTAGTCATGGGGAAGGGGCACATGCTGAATAGCGCATAAATTTTTTGAAATTTTTCATTACCCAAAGGACATTATTATGGGTAATTAGTTATAAAATTAATGATAAATGTGCCAAAAACAATTTCATCTCCTTAGTTATATCGGGAAACTCGATTTGGAAACCACCTAAGAAAATAAGATTAAATATTAAATCTTTCAGGGACACTTTCTCCTAATAATTAATGTCACATAGAGATAAAGTAAATTCATTAAGGCAAGCAGTAAGGTATAACCTAACTTTGGTAACGATTGGCCCTGTGTGATTGTAGATGGCCCCGAAATATGGACAATAGGAAGGTCCTGCTCAAGGTGCAATCAAACGACCTAGGAAAGGTGAAGGATAAGTTCCTGCTGAACAACATGTAGAGTAGGAAGAATAATTATTTAGTATCCACCAAGAAGACCCTACCACTATACAATCAAGGTAGGCAGAAGGAAGAGCTATTGTAGTGTCTGAATAGGAACAACATCTCACATTGCCTCAAGATTGTGTTCAGACTATCCATGAAAGGTCCACATTTACTATAGTGATAGTGGAATTAAACTTTGGACCTTTCACAAAATTTTCTCTGGAGGCCATTAGGGATAACCTCAAAGGATCCCCATTGTGGCCTACCCTCTCTGAAAGTGATGCTTGGTACTTAGGGGAAACGTACCTAGTTTGGCACAATAAAGAAGAAGGTACCATGGTTAACATTTGTGGTGTGACTGTTGATTTCTCTGTTCAAGCCATTTCAGAAGTATTAAACCTTCTGAATATAGGGCCAAAGGTTTCTCAGTTATCTACCCACTCAGACCTTGATGCGGGACGAGTTTGGTTAGATAGGATGTATGACAAGGAAGATAAGACCTTTGGGGAGTTGACGATGGAAGAGAGAATTTATTTCAAAATAGAGACTTATTACATCTTTCCCAAAAAAGTTTTAAAAATAATTTTAACATATGCAGCAAGAGGATGTGTAGTGTTGATGGGAAAGGTTAATGTTAACCTACCTCATCTATATTTTATGAAGATCCTAAGGTGGTTTGAAGAATGGAAGAAAGGAAAGTTCGTGTTGCCCTTCCCTTGTGTTATTAGAAAGTTGTGCAGACATGTTGGTATCAGAGGAAACACCAATGATGTTCTTTGAAAAGCCCAAAATGCTTCGTATGCTGAATTGCTAAAGCCACCAACTATAAGGAAAATCACTGGTGAGACGTTGGAACCAAAACAAGAAAAAGAATAGACGGCAGGGCCAACTGCAACTCAACTTGCAGGACCTAGCCAATGTCCAAGCATGGGACCCAGTCAACAGGAAGAAGTAGGGCCTAGCATGGGCTAGCAAGATTAACCATCACCACTACTACAAGATTATAGACCATCGATGAGTCATCTCAGGGCCATCATTGAGATGGTCAGTTGGGGAAGTTGTGATGACGCAAATCTCTTCGGTGTCATCGATGATGTTGTACAACCTACAGTTTCTATGAATCATGTGTGGGGTGAAGTATCCATTCAGATAGGAGGAGGGGAGAGCACTTAGTCACAACAGATTTTAGGGAACACTACATCCTTTTAGGTGCAATTGGAAACTAGCAAAGGGGCCACGGTGGTGGTCATGTAGCACCAGGATGTAGCAGGAGCTGTAGAAGTGGTCACAAACCACATTAAAGAATCATTCAATGTGCCTATTATGCCATCGGTAGATCTTACAGGAGCACAAGATGCTCAAACTCTAGCCAACACCTTAATGACTCCTATAGAACATGAGGATGTACTTGATCAATTACTACAAATAGGACAGGTAATGACGTCCTTGTTAGACATCCCACAGGATGTTACAATAGTACAATCAAACCTCATTTCCATCAAGGGGAAGCTGGTCATGATGGAAATAAGGATCGAGCATGCTAAAGTAGAAGTGCAAAGATTGTAAGAAAGGCTGGTGACCCTACAAGTAATGCAGTGAGATCGTTCTCAATTCATTCCTGCAGACCAACTGGACACTTTTAGAACTGAGCAACTTCATAAATTGTTGACAAAGAATAAAAGGGTGGTGGAAGAAAAAGAGAAGGTTGTTTAGGATGCCTCTATGACACAAGCGCAAACTTACGCACATGTCAAAACACTCAAAGCCTTAAAAGAGGAGAATAAACAACTTGTTGCTAACAACCTTCCGTTGACTTCTGTGGATAAACAAAAGAATGTTCTCAAGGAACATTTGCAGTAGTTGTGAGAATAAATAATCAGGGTCAACCAAGACATGAACCATTTAGGTAGGGAAAATTGAACCCTCTAGATGGAGGAGGTACACACCATCCATTAGAAGACAACTATTGAAATAAGCTTGTGGAAAAATGAGGCTAAACGGCATAAGAAACTAACCATCGAAAAGGAGATTCATATGGCCAAGGACCACATCAATGCTCTTAGTGCTCAACACACTAATTGGTGGGCCATATTGGACACATACGCGTTTGTCCACTAGGCAGAAGTTAAGAGTTGGGACCTGTAGATCCAGGACCTTATAGAGTACATGGAGTTGGCAAACCTGTGGTATGCCAACCTTGTCATGTTAATAGCAGGGCACCTGAGAACAGAGCTCGAGCAACAGGTAGCCACCACTTACATCAAATATGATACAGAATTTTTAGAACACAAGAAAACATTGCAAAAATTAGAGGTTGTAAATTCTAAACTCGAGGTGGTTAAAGCAAGCTACTAGGGGTACAAAGGTGTCACAATAGACTTCGCTTGATGGCTCATAGATTTTCAAGAATACAGAGACAAATCTAGAGCCTATGAGGAGGAACGATGGGTGTTTGCAGCTTGGTATGTCAAGGCAAATAAAATGTTTCTGAAACTACCATGCCCATGGGAGGTGCCGACTCCATCAAACATCAGAACATTAACATGGATGGCACAGGATCCCTAGACTAAAGAGGAGAAACTTCAGGCCATACTTCAACACCATCAAATCCTAAGACCTGGAGTGCAAGACAAGGGAAAGGCACCCATGGAGGAGCCACCACCACCAAGAACTACATGAGTTCCACCCAATTTTGTAGTTATAGGATTTTCTTTTACGTTCTTCGTGTTGTGTCTCAATTTTTTTTTGATTCCACACTATGGCATGAACCCATTTTAGTTAGTCAATAATCCCATACCTATCCACTATATAATCAATGGAGCTTTTTCTCACTTTAACTCGAGGACGAGTTGTCATTTAGTCATGGGGGTGTGATGAGTCATGAATTGTTGGTTGTGATATTGCACCCATGATATCATGTATGTGATATCATGTACACGCTATCGTAGCATGTCTCCTCATCTATAAATAAGAGGCAGGAAGATTTGGTAAAGAATTTTTAAGTTTAAAAGTCTAGAATTTTAGTATTAAGGTAGGAAATTTTTGTCAGTTTTCCTCTCAACCCTTTCTCCTAGTGCATGCCCACAGTGTGATGATTGTAATTGTACGACATCCTTATTCGAGTGTGACGTACTTGGACACGCACATGATTAGCAATAAATATCGAGATTACTTCATCATTGCAACATCCACTTAGCTTAAATATTTAATTAATTGTTATTTACTGCTTTCTTAGTTAATATCTCTCTACCCTTATCTCCTAGTAATGCGGAATGAGTACGACTTAATCATGAGCATTTAAGTGTGACTACTTGGTAACCCAATAGCATACCTAGGCCATGCACTTGGTAATCCCAGTGGTGGTCATGCACGAGGTCTAAGATGTGTACAAATGATTAAGGAACAGATTCTCTCTCACCCTCTCTCTCCTTGCTTAGTTGATATTATTTCCTATCATACCAAAGAGTAGCATTAGTGTAGGAGCACATCATACACCTCACTCTAGACTAAACCATATGTGACAAAGCTAATACTAGTGTAGGTGGGAAGACATTGAACTACAATCTATGGGTAACTATCTAGATACCACAACTAGTCCGTTTGCGGAGTTTGACCAGATCGTGCATGAAATGCTTGTATGCGTATGGTTGAGTGTAGGGGTACCTCACCACTCATTAGATATGATTCAAAAACTTTATGTTAATGGAGAAAATAGTGAATGTAAAGGGTTACAAGGAAATGATTGTGACTTTTGATGCAACAAAATGTTGTTCCTCATTAAACCTTTAGTGGAGATTTTTTGCAAGAGAAATACCCTTGTATAGCTACAACTAAAAAAGTAGAAGAATTTATCCTTTTTTAATTTTAAAAAAATTTGATTAACAAAACATGGCTAAAGGACTCTATTTGGTCAAGGAAATAAAAAATAGACTTAATACTCATCTAAGAATCAAGTTGGTCAATTCATGTAATTCATGTTTAATCCTCTTGTCCAAATGTTAAAGATACACACACACACACACATATATATACTAGTTTATATTAACCATCTCATCATGAACTTTATTTCTAGAATGTCAAAATAATATGGGTTTAATAAAGGACAAATTTCATAAACATACTTAACAACTTTGTTGCCTAAAGCTACCATAGGAATTTAATAATCTTGGTAAAATCATCTTGGTGTCTTTTATCTCATTTATGATAAGTTCACTATTAAGAGAGGCTAAGGATTTAATGATAATTAATATGTATGACTAATACTATAATTATATCATATGAGTTAAGGAGCACCACTTGGAATGATGGTAAGGTACTTATCTCTCAAATCTTAAGACCTAGGTTCAAGCTTGGGCATAACCACTCAAGAGGTTAGGCTTTTGTTCATCCACCACCCTTTTGAGGACCTTGCCATAGCAAAATGAGCATTGAGTATCTAGGAAATAATACTTTATATCACATGAATTTAATAATTTCTTAATATGAGATATATTATAACAAATACAAAAATTAACAAAACATCCATGATGTTGTAAGCCTTGATGAAATTTGATAAAATTAAAAAAAATAAAGAACAAATCTAGGAGGGTTATTGAAGCTAGCTTTATACAACAAAATTAAAATCACAGGCCTATGAAATGATCATAATATCTATGAGATTATTTACTACTACATATATCTAATAATTTTTTTAGAAAAACTCCTAAATTATGTTATGATGAAAAATATTATCTTGATTCAAAATGGATCATTATACAATTTTACTAGAACCTCTTTTCAAAACGAAGTAGATTCTTAGTAGGGTTCTTGTATGTGTTTTTGGAGGAAGAGTAAAATCATCTGCCACATCAACTTCTTAAAACAATAGTAAAAAGTATTATTGAATTAAAAGAAAAGAGATTAACCTTACAAGGTAGACCTGTCATGTAGCAATAAAATAAAATACAGTAAATTTCAAAAAATTATGACTCTAAAGCATGCTAATGAGAAGTGAAACAACCAAAGGCATTTTTGTGGTTTGTCAAGCCTCGATATTGGGTACACGATATCGGGTACACAATATCGTGGCCTGGATACGATATCATATACATGATATCATGATTCTTGTGTTAGCCTATAAATATAGCACTCACATACATGGGGAAGAGCCATTAGATTATTAGACATTGGTTATTCATTAGAGCATTAGAGATTATTTTAGTCATTAGGAGTCTTTTTGTTAGTTTTTAGTTCTTTTCCCAAGTGCATGCCAACAATGTGATGCTTGTAATTGTACAGAACCTTTGTTCGAGTGTGATGTACTTGGACATGCACACAATTAGCAATAAAGATCAATATTACTTCATCATTACAACATTTACTTAGTTTTCAATTGTTTAATTATTAATTATTATTTATTTTTTCTTAGTGAATATTTCTTTTATCGTCATTTGCTATTTCTATTATTAAATGCGGAATGAGTACGTCTTAATCACGAACATTTAAGTGTAACCACATGGTAACCCAGTAGCATATCTAGTAGTGCTTTGAGTAATGTGCACTTGGTAATCCCAAAGTAGTACATGAAGTCCAAGATGTGTATAGATGATTAAGGATGGATGCTCAGTGTAATTAGGCTAGCTTAGATTTTATTTCCTATTGGTTATTAGTTTAAAAAAGTTATTTCTCATTGTCTTTAGGAGTAGCATAGTGTTAGAAATTACATCATATACCTCATTGTTGACTAAACCATATGTGATAAAGAAAATACTAGTCCAGGTGGAAAGACAATGAACTGCAATCAACATATAACTGTCTAGGTGTCACATCTAGTCTATCCACAGAGTTCGAACAAATCATGTGTACACACTCATATTTGAATGGTTGAGCGTATGGGTACCTCATTGCTCACATCTTAGACCCTGTTGGATCTATCTGACCATACTATAATGTAGGGCTATACCCTAGAATCGAACCCATGATTTGGGGTTTTCATGTTAAAACTCTTATCACTAAGCTAACACCTCATTGTTTATATTGCATGATAAAAGTATTTTAAAAAGAATTTCCATGTCTAAGCTGTATTGAATTTATTTTTCATTCTGTTCCAACATGGGTTTTTCTTTTTAATAAAAAGTTTATCTACTTTTTCTAATTCTAATTATTTGAGTTTCATTCACAATTCCATTACTTACTAAAAACTATACACACTTGCATGTTTTTTAAAAAAGAACCTATTTCAAGGACCTCTCTATAATCATAGTGGTCTTTGTTACATTTGGCTAAAAAGGAGGTGTTGGAACTCAAAATAGGTAAAACATAGATACATCCCAAGATATATAGTCCAATTACAACCTTAGATATCTTAGCATTGCCCACCAGAATTAAATGCATGACTTGGAGCTTCCAAATAAAGTGTCTTACCACTAGGCTAACACCTCATTATTAGATTTGGCTAAAAGACACAAGAATCATTAAAGGCATTAGATGCATTCCCTTCAAAGGACCTGAGGACCTAATTCAATTAATATTTTTAGTTAGCATAAGTTATTGCAAATTTTGTTGCAAAGTTTCATGTTTCATATTTGAGAATTAAGTTAAGAAATTCAATGAAGAGACATAAGAGATAGGACTGAAATCACCTGCATCTCTTTTAAAGGAAGAATAGGAAATTACGATCTTTATTAACAAATGTTCATCAAACTTTTGGTGTAAGTTTATGCCTCTTAATTTTAGTTAATTTAAAAGAATTCAAATCTTTTGTACTTTGTGATGCCATTCAAAGGATGTGGTTTTTGTTTTGGATTTGACATGAAATCAAGCTCAAAGAATCAATGGAATTAGAGCATGCCCTACTTGCTAATCATCATGCGAACCTTGCTAAATAGTTTTTACTGCATGTGTAGTTTCTCCCTTAATGAGTTGATATATGATACCCCTTTTATATCTTTTGCAATGAGATCAACTATAGCAATAGCCTTTTGAATTCACCCTCATGTTGTAAGATGTTTCATTGCACTACAAACATTTATGTTGTGACTAAAATCCTACTTTTACTATGAAATGACATAGCAATCATAGTCACTACTATTTATGGTCATTACCAAAAAATCCATATCACTGAATTTTAATTTTGATCTTTGTATAACTCATACTATAACAAACAACTTTTTTGCTTCGGTTTTGATCTCAATAACTGTGAAAGCATGTGTTTCTCATTGTGAAAGTTATTTTCTAGGAGTTGTGAAAGCATGTGTTTGCATGCTTTGTTGTGAGGTTGTGTTCAGTTTGATGGTGACATTTAGATTGTCATGTGTATGATTGGTTATAACATTAATAAATTTTAATATTGGGTTGGCTTTCATTTACAATGCTGAGTACTATATTTTCATACTTTTTTTTAAAGAATGCTTGTTGGGTATTTTATAAAAAAATTGCTTAAATATGCATGTTGAGATGGTTTTTAAAACATTGTGGATATGAAAAGAGTTTCTTGTTTATTTCAAAAATCATAGAAAATTCTTTCTATAAATCAAATCTACAAATATCATTTTTAAGTTGTAATCATTTCACGTAGTTTCTAAAGAAAATTCAAAATCGACTTTGTTTTAAAGTAGACAACAAGATAAAGTTATATACCTGTAAGAGGTGGAAAATTGACTTGAGCAAGTGACCATCACTCTCATTACCATCACTTGATGCATCCTCCTCTACTAGCAAAGATAAGCCACATCTAAGAGCATTTCAAATTCATAGCAAAGTAGTATCTAATTCCTGTCAATAAATCAATAGATGTGTAGTTGTTTGACCATCACATATTGTTATGAATGAGAATAACTCAAAATACTTTTTAGTTAACCTATAAAACCATTCAAAATTTTTAATTTACATAGATTCAATAGGTAAAATAAAAATTCCATGCTAAATTTACAAATTCATTTTATTATTATTATTATTTTGAAAAAATAATTTCCTATATGTGAACTAAATTGAACAAGTTAACCTTTCAAAACTCCTAGAAAAAATCATGCCTAAAAATTACAAATATTAGTACATTAAGCTTTGTTAACATTTTAAGTTACATGTTAAATCTAGGGCATCTTTAAGACTGGACACCCATAAAAACATAGAGAACCCATAGCTCTCACATGTGTAGCATAAAAGGTCAACATGGACAAGAGCTAAAGCTAACAATATAAGACACTACACAAATATCATTTTGTATGCATTTTGTGCACACATATGACTTTGTGATGATTTGGAACAACTACAACCTTACCATTAAGCTATCAACTCAATGGTTATACAGTGAGTCTATCAACTCCAAGGAATGACAATATTTATGGGAACATCTAAATTAGTATATTTTCTATGATGATTACATAAGAGAATAACTAGTACCTTTAAGAAGATGTGAAATTCAAATACAAGATACAATCATGATCATAATACCATCAACAAATATTTTAATTTTCTAGTCTACAAATTACAAAGATAGTCATCTATTTAGAATTTTCTCAATTCTAGTAGAAGATTCACTTTTTGGCACTTCCACTTGAAGGAAAGTCTTCTTTATCTACATGTAAAAAGTTGTAGCTAAAAATCAGTGTTATTGCATATGACAATATGAATGTAGACTTGTAATTGAAAATGTATGGATAGATTTATCATAACTTGGGCATTGATGTAGTGGCTAGAGGCCTTCTTGATTACAGCAAGTAGATTTTGTGCTTTTGGTTTCAACCATGGAAATTTATTAGATCGCAAGGCAAAACATTTATGGATCTTAGTCTTAGGCTTATAAGATATAGATAGAATTATGTTTTTCTTAACTTCATTTCACAGTTATTAATATATTAATATTAAATATTACTTTTTATTTATACAGGAGTAGTTAAGCAGTGTCTATTTAATGTGTTGTTATTTGTTATTGTAATAGTAACCACTTTATGATTACAACTTTAACATGTACCAATTAGATAACTATCAAACATTTGAATAAGTGGTTCTTTAGTTATGAAACCACATGCTTATTCCATTGTTTTCATACCTTTATTTTATGCTTTAATAAAGTCAAGTTTTAGTTGATTTTTTATACTATTATTTTGGCTGAGAGGTCACTAACTAGCCCTGTCCAAAAGTGTCCTCTTCTGTCACAGTAAAATAATTTTATTGTCATAACAATGAAAGGAGTTCTCTTGGTCACATTTTTATTTTTTTTCTTTTCTTTTCTTTTGGGATAAACTTTACCAAAGTAAATAAGTAATTATCATTAATATTGGGATAATAGATAAACTTTTTCACGAGAATTATTATTTGCAAAAGTCCAACTACTCTGTAACTTGGACCTTGTCCTTAGAAAATCAATTCTTAATGAATCAATTTGATATTTTTAAATTTGAAAAATATAAAAAATTATTAGAAATTATCATTTGGGAGAGTCCAACTACTCTAGACCTTGTCCTAGGAAAATCAATTCTTAATGAATCAATTTGAGATTTTTTAATTTGAAAATATAAAAAAATATCTTAGGCCAAATAATAGATATATATCATAAATATATAGCTAAACTAGTTATTGATTACCAACTGAAACACTCATATTTCCTAAAAAGAAGTTCAGGATAGAAGTTTTAGTAAAAGCATTACAAGGCATTTTCACTATTATGAGGTATGTTTATGTTTGTGGCCCTAGCAATAGATCATTTTTGCTTAATTACGTTCTTTATTAGCATCCTTAGAATAGGTGGTGATTACTATTCCTATCTTAGAAATATGTAGCTTGAGTTTACAAGTTATCCTAAAAATGGATGACATATCTTTATTAATGCTCCTTATTGTTAGTTCTCTTAATCTTTGAAAATAATGATTCTATATTCTAGAAATAAATATATGGAATGGTCAAGGATATAACTTCAATTTTTTCCTACTCATTAAGAGTAGCTAACAATAATTGGTTGACCTCTTTTGACAATAATCTTTAATGATGTTAACTATCTGCTTCAAGATGGTTTTACCAAGTGTAGTTGTTCATGTGCCTTTGAGCAAACTTTATACACGTTAATGATTGATTTCGAAAAAAGTAGATTAATCACTTTAATACAACAATCACTTTTACAACAATAATAAACCTAATATGTTGAACCATTTCCAACTTGTCACAAGTCCACCCTAGAATTTTGCATCATGAGTCTTAAAAAAATTTATTATCCATTGGATATTTCTTTCATCCACTACCTAGAAGGAAACTTGGATATATATTTTTATTTTCTTTTTAAAATAGTTTTACCATTGAGAAATTTAATAAACCTTTTATATATACTATATGGGCCTAGTATGTCTAACCTATCTACACCTAGTGATGAGTGGTGAGGTACCCCTACACTCAACCATATGAATACGAGTGTTTCACGCACGATCCGGTCAAACTCCAAGGACCAAGTGCTTATGCACCTTAATGGAACACTCAGTGTTAATGAATCATTGTCTTCCCAAACTTACTTGTATTGTCATATTGTATGGTTAAGTAAGCTTGAGGTATATGATTTTTATAGCTTTTTGATTTTTATGTCTGCTGCTAATAAAGGAGAGGGAGAGAAAACTAAGTGGCTAACTTACATTAACTGTTCATTAACTAAGTTCTAAATGTTCCTAACACTAGTATCCATTCCTAGTTGCTTTACACATCTTGAACTAGTGCAACATTGCTGGGATTAGCAAACACTAATTATTACTGGGTTACCAAGTGCTACACGCATGCTCGAAGTGGTCGTACTAAGTGTATTTAAGTAAAGTGGGTTTGAAGGTTAAGAGAGATATTAATTAATTAGGAAAGAATTCAAAAACCATTAATTACTAATTAGCTTAATCTGTATGCTGCAAGGTTTATCATAGAGTTCATCTTTATTGTCGTACACAAAATTGTGCTTAGGTACAAATTGCTCGAATAAAGATTCGTTCACTCTATGACTTCTACTGTGGGCACACAGAAATAATTCTAACTCTAGAATGATAAAAATACAAGAGTTTGGCTAAGGTTATAAATCTAACTATTGGCACATTTGGCCATTTCATGGAACAGTTGGACTATCATATCTAAAATTGGGATAACCAGTGTTTAAGAGTTTGAAAGTAAAACATATAGCTTAAAAGTTGGTTGAAGAATGTTTGGGAGTTATTCTCTACTAAATAAAATGCTATTGAGGCCTTATTAGGATATGAAAATAAAGTGCCAAATTATCTCTTTAGGCAAACAAGAGTTATATTATTCACATTATTCACCTGAGCGAGCAGGAAGGAAGCGACTGATTTCTTTGTGTAAGACTGAGGGGTTTGAATAATACGATAGTAAATTGCAGGATGAATTCATTCATAGAACAGGGGATTTCAAAGCAAATGGGTTTAACTTGAATTTAGAACAGAAAGAAATGGTCGACAATAAAATACTTAGCATTGCTGAGTCTTGGAATAGGACAAAAATGGTAGTTCTAATTCTATTTCTAATTTCATCTGGCTTCACCAAAAAACTGCATAAAAACAAAAGCAAAATCCAATGTTGTTTCTCAATAGATTTCAAGAACACAAATTTCAAGAACGCAGTAATGGTAGCAGTTTTAATTCACATCAGGAAATCGTCACGGGAATACAATATACCCATTCTAAAGCCGAAGTTTCTTGCTGAAATTTATTTTTGATGGCAAACAGACTACAATCCGAAAGAAAAGGGCAGGAAATTTGCGCAAAAAATTTTTTTTGTTCCGAAAATCCATAGAGAAGGGCATTTGTATGGTTTTGAGGTGCTACCGCCAAAGCCGCTGTTTGAAAATTTGGAGCTACGGTGGCTAGAAAACAAAAAATGAAGAATATTAGTATTTTCTTCCGCCTGAAACCAGAATCATGCTCTTGTCTTTCTGCACAATTTACGGCAACAAGACTATTCTATCGGCATACTAAGTGGGTGGGTTAAACCGACACAGTTACCAGAGACACTTGCACAACACACAGAGGCGATTTGATAACCCAGGGCCACATATACGGCACGGCCAATGGCGGATGCATCGGTTTCTTCTTCGTTCATAGCCCTTTCAAGCAGCACAACTTCTGCCATGTGGGGACACCCACATGGATCTTGGATCCATGCCAGAAATGATGAACCTCTACACCTTGTTTTTTTTTAAAAAAAATGACGATCATAAGCACCAGTAACCATCAGAAAGGCCCGCGTTATTGATCTGTTCTTGTTTGCTGCTTTCCTGATATTTCTATAACAAGCTTATTTTCTATACAGCAAGCAAGAAATTTAGATTCAAGTTATAGAAAAAAAAGGAGAAAGGCTAGGGTCGGTGTTGTATGTTAAACTCCAGCGGTGTGGCCATGTCCAACAATCCGCAATTGCAGGAGTTAGCACTAGAACAAGTTAAAGTATGTGGCAGTTTCTACAGATTTTGTGCAAAGGTTTGAAAAAAAATGAACCAGCCAATTATTCCCACTATTCTGAAGAAATTGTTGATTATCTGCGTGATTTATTTACTAGGGAAGATGAAGATTTTTAGCCACTAACTTTGCCTCTTACACTCACATTTGGACCAAGGTATATATAAAATTATCACTAGTGTATAACCTCACGAAAGTATCGATGGTTTAAATATCAAACAAGTTAATCAAAATATATATATATACATATATATTATAACCATTAAAATACTTTAATTTAAAAACTTGCCTTTAATTTAATTATTATTCCAAGACTTTAATTTTTTTTAATAAATATAGGTTACTCTTCATAAAAATATTTGCAATATTGATGTTAAAATATTTATAATATCACATTACATTTAATGTTAGCAATTTCTCCTAATTTTATGTATAACTTCCTAACTACATAACTTTCTCCTCCTAACTAAATGGGTAAGTTGTAACCTCCTTACCTGGGAGAAAAGTTAGCTAGGATATTTTAGCATGTAACTACCTTACAAACCTTATAAAAAGGCTTCATGGGTAAGAAGAGAAAGGGGTGGGGGGGGGGGGGACTTGGAAAAAAAGACATTTCTGATATATCATACTTTGGAAAGCTATTAGCTAGCACTTGGGCTCTCACTTGAAGACACTTTGGGTCTTGAGAAGAGCATTTGTAAAGAAGATTTCT
>MNCI01005178.1:392629-404510 GCA_015680685.1 Gnetum montanum | reverse complement strand
GTCCAAGATGTGTACGGTTGATCAAGGAATCGGTTGCTCGTCGCACTTAGGCTAGATTAGATTTTCTTACCCTTTCCCTCTTAGCTTAGATTAGTTAGTATTATTTTCCACTGCCTTCAGGAGTAGCGATAGAATTAGGAACACATCATACACCTCATCTAGACTAAACCATACGTGACATATGCAAAACTAGTCTAGGTGGGAAGACAGCGAACTGCGACCTAAGGCTAACTATCTAGGTGCCACAACTAGTCCATCTGCGGAGTTCGACCGATCGCGCGTGCGATGCTCGTTTCGTATGGTTGAGTGTAGGGGTACCTCGCCACTCATCAACAAGTTACAAGACCCTAATGAAAAACAGGCTAAATGGGTTATGAAGCTCCAAAAATACAATATTCAATGGAAGGTAGGAAAGTTAGTTAGAGGGATTGGTCTTGCCAAGTTAATAGCTAAAGCTTCAACTTCGCAAAATTGTAATGCACCTAAAGATAAAGAACCAATTCCTCTTCACGTATTATTCATGAATGAGGAAAATGATATCCCATTTGCTCCCAACCAATTGTATGATCCATGGTATGGGGATATCAAATTTTATTTAACCTTCCATCGTTGTTGTCCCTCAAATTTACCTAGATATAAGAGAAAGCTCTTGATATCAAAATGTTCTAAATTCACTCTAATAAGTGGTGAATTATTTAGAATGAATTTCCAAGGGATGTACCTTAAGTGTTTGAACCAAGAACAAGCTAACGACGCTCCAAAACAACTTCACGAGAAAGAATATATATGATACCGCTCATTAGTTCATAAAATAGTGAGGGCTGGTTATTATTGGCCTACTATGATTAATGATGCTCACAACTTGGTTAGGACTTCTGTCCAATGTCAAATATTTAAAGTTAGAGGTTCCAAGAGTTTGGCCCCTTTACAGCCTATAATAGAAACAAGACCATTTGCCCAATGGGCCCTAGATTTTATCAGAGTGATCAATCCTTTGTCTACTACCCTACATAAATTTATTTTGACGACCATTGATTATTGCACACATTGGTTAGAGGAGAAAGCAACTAAAACTGCATCATCTAATGAGGTCATTAGCTTCTTAGAAAACGATATAATCTCTAGGTATGGTTATCCTTATGCTTTATTTCCATAGAGTTTACAAATTGGATAACAATGGGCCCACCTTTATTTCCATAGAGTTTACAAATTGGGTTAGAGACCATAGCATCATTATCAAGGTGGTAACCCAATATTATCCACATGGTAATGGTTTGGCTGAATCCTCCAACAAAATTATATTAGATGGGATTAAGAAAATGATAGCCCAAAACCCATGAACTTGGCATGAACAAGTAAAATGGATAGTTTGGGCCAATAGGGTTTGTTACAAAGAATTGATCAAGACTACATCATAGGATTTAGTGTACTGACAAGAACCCATATTGCCATTAAATTTACAAATTCCTACATATCAGTTCTTCTTAGACTACTTACCAATTGATGAGTATCTAATATCACTAACATACAACATTTGGAATCTAGAGCTTAAAAGGGTTGCTACTTGAGGAAAGTAAGATATGGGATATTGTGGATGAAAGCATAAAAACAAGTTGTGTCCAAGAACATGTATCAAGGATTATTCAGGTGGCCTGCTATGCACACTGGGAGCCAAGTGTTAAACCATGGATGTCGAAAGTCACAGTTATGCTGACCAGCAAAGCTGTTGCTGTACCTGTTCCTTCTGTTCCTCCGACATTAAAACTTTGCTTTACCGGTACAACTTTATCTTTACCAGAAATTAAAAAGCTTGGGTTTTTATCTTTACCGGTAAAACTTTCCTTTAACATTAAAAAGGATTAAGCTTTGCTTTTGTTTAGAAGTGCTTTTACAAGTTTTTACTTTTCACTTGTTATTAAAGGGTTTTGTGTAAAGATAAATAAGAATACTTTTTTTAAAAGACAAAAGAAGAATCAATTAGAAATAATAAAAAAATAGTAGCAAAATCGTATAACATTTCAACTTCAACTTTCAAAATAAAATGAAATCAATATAGGAAATAAATTAATTATTTAAGCTTGAAGCTTTAATTCAAAAACATCTTTGAGAATTTAATATTTAACTCCAAAGAGAGATCATTGTTATGTACTCATTGTTGGTAAAATACTACAACTTGAGAGCTTCCAAATAAAATAGAAAATGGGAGGAGGGTTGCATGTATTTGAAAGGCATCATCCCTCTTGTTGTATGGAGTATTTTTTTAGTTTTTCACCCTTTTGTTTAGTCTTGTGAATTACATGGCTATATGTACCAAGGTACAACTTGGAAACATAGGATGTGTTACTTCCAAAACATGGATGTGTCACCTCGTAAGGCTGCTAGACATATAGCCAACACAATAAAGAAAGATCATCACTTAGAAGCTTAATGCTAATTCTACCATCATTGCAAGTGGTAGTCCCTATAGTCAATACAATATTTTTTATAGAATTTAAGTAGAGCATAATAATGCATCAAATTAACATACCTATTAGAATTGATCTTTTGACTCACAAACCACAAGATGCATACTCTAACTAATTGAGAAATGCCCCACAATTGTACTCTAACTAATATTTTGGGTTACCCATATCATGGGCATGTTGCACCATCAAAGCATTGTCTAGCTTAACAAGTAGAAAAAAATGAAAATAAATCTTGGCATGAAGGACTTGGATGTTATATTTCTTCATCACATCATTTAACTATAAATTAAAACTTCTATTACATAGCAAGTAACCTAAAATTTAAATGAACACATATTAGGATGAAAAATTAGCAACCAATGACTCATATACATCATCAAGAAGAACCAAATTAGGTGTCTTAGTTGCATAAACATTACTAGAAGAAGATGTCACAAAATTTTTTCTTACTACCTGGAACACCTCAGTGTTTTGAACCTAAGATCTTAGGTTTGTTAATTATTTTCTTATGATAAAGTAAATTAGCGTAGAGTATATTTTGACATAATACGGTCTATATTATGTTGTTAAAATGTTCTAATGCCTCTTCTTTCATATTAGATTTTGAAACTTCTGGAATGATATTTTGAGGTTTGAACCCTTGACCCTTTCTTTGCATGTACCCTTTTGATATGTGAAATTTTATTATTTATATGATTTTCCTTTTGGGTTTATTTTCTAAAGATTGTGCTAATTCTTCTTGCTTCTAGGATAGACACGCTAGAAGGTTGATGATGGTCTATTATTGGTATTTTACTAATATTTTAATTATATTTTTCATATTTTATATTATTCTAAGGTTTTTGGCATAATGTAAAATTATGGTTAAAATACAAGTTAAATAAATATTTTGGATTTATTGTAGTTATTCTTTTATTTTTATCTTAAAACCTGCTCTTGAAGATGTGACTCATTATGGTACTCTCTTGGTGACTTTGACCCATTAGTTGATCATTGGACCCTTTTGTAGATACATGATACCTAATCTTTAGAAATTAGATTATTAATTATTTATTCTTGTAATTGCCCAAATACCACATCTTGTGCCCATAATTGGTTGATAATGTTGGCTTTCTTAGCATCAATTGTACTTGTGTTCTCTTCCATTCTGTTGTTAATGGTTGTACATGATAGATGTCTTGGCAATTTCTAGATCTAAACCTATTCTTGTTTGGCAAATATTTATCCTCAACTAATCTCTCCAAGTAGAGGAAATATTCTTTATTCCATCAAATCTAATAAGTAGCTTATCTTCTAATATCCACTTTTCTTTGTGATGATTTGCATTGTTGATTTGATGATATTGTATGTGTTGTTAATTATTTTTGTTGACTTCTTTCATAATTCATCATTTTCATAGTTTTTTGCTTTGTGTCCTAACTACTTTTTCCATATGTATCATCTCCTATAGGTGGTAGCAACAATGGTGATCTCTAGGTGCATGACAACATAGCTTGCAATGGATATAGGGGTTGTGATGAAAGTCACAATGACTTTCCAATGCATTTTCTAGAATGATAACACATGCATGACATCTAACTTCAATAGCAAGCCTCAAAAGAAATGGCTAGTTGACATTCCAAGCATGTATGAGCACATTCATGGTGTTAAAAATCTAGGATATCTTCTCTTTAGGGTTGATCAATTAACAAGGATTGCATAATAGGGTAATTGATGTAGAAAATAGGTAGGTCTTGGTCATGGCAAAGTTGATTTGAAGGATTATATCAGCCTAATGACATGTAGCCTACATCAAGAAACCTTAAGTGATAGTGAAAAGCTAAGATCATAAGGTAGCTCTAGCATTGATTCTAGTCATAATATAACCCAATAGTTGGTCTAGAAGTGTATGAGGGTTTATAATTCAATAATTATTCTTGTCTTGCATGAGGGCTAGTTAAGTTAGTATCAACTTTGTAGTTATTCTAACGTTTAATGCAATAACTCATGGAATATCATTGTATGCAAATTCTATCTTAATGAATAACTAATGCATTGACAATAAAGGTAATGGACTTAATTAATGCTCAAGTTAATTATTATTGATGTTGGTCTAATAGTGTATATTGTAGCTTGGGCATCATGTTCCAACTTGATTTAGAGAGCTTCAAGGCAGCTTCCTCTACAAGGAAGGTGTTTTAACCCTACCTACATGTTTTTCATGCAAATCTTAAGGAACCAAAAAGTGGTATAGGAGGTGCTAGAAGGAGGAATAACTTTGTATAAGAAGATTATCTCTTGATGTGCCTAACATGTGCCTATGTGGAAGGCATGGATGAACTAGAGCAAGTTCATCACAAACTCTTTGTTAATGAAATTGATGATACCAATTGGGGAGAGTTGGAAATTCCTTAAAATTTTAAATTAAACCCCCTTAAGTTGAAAATTCTACCATCCAACATGGAATATGCATTCTTGAAAAATGGAAAGCTAGTAATAATTAATGCAAATCTTGCTCCTGAACAAAAGGAGATGCTATTTGATGAAGTGTCATTTAGTCAATGCGTTGACTGGGCCACATATACGTAGCCGCGTCGACGTAGCCACCCTGTGTCAACGTGGCCCCATTTACACAGCCACCTTTCCCGGTCTATAAATAAGAGGACCTTCCGCCTCATTTAGGCATCTTTCAGTTAGTTGTAGCAAAGCTCTTGCAATTTGTTCCCGCAAGAGATAGAATATTTTCCACGTGCCCGCAGTAGGTGTAAGAAAAGTGATCGGCTCTTTATTCGAGCATTGATGTATCTGAGCCCATTGGCATGACGGCAATAAAGACAAACTATTCAAGCATTCCTTGCAGCATTTGGACTTAGTTATTTTATGCATTCAATAGTTTAATATGTTTATGCTTTATTAGTTACTTGTTAATTACTTAAGTTTTCGTTATTATAATTTCCATCGCTATTGTTCATTCGTAGTTCGTTAAGGCCATAAGTACGACCATCTTGAACGTAACCGAAACACTTGGTAAGCCCAGTGACGCTTAACGTCCGGTAACCCAGAAGTGTTGGGAGATGCTCAGAACGTGCTTGGAAGATGGGACCAGATACTTATGTTAGGAGTAGTTAAGATTTAGATTAAGATAATTTTAGATTAATTAATATTCTATCCTTATTTTCCAAGATAATTAGTCGCCAAAAAGATAATTAAAAAGATATAAAAATCATTAGCCTTAATCTCACTTAACCATCGTAAAAAGAACTTCACAAGTGAGATTAGGATGACAACGACCATTCTAACCCAAGGTTTCACTCGTTAGAAGTTTGGTGCATGTTAAGTGCTTACAGTCTACGGATTTTGACCGAGTCGCGCGTGAATGCTCATGATTTGTATGGTTGGGTGTAGGGGTACCTAGTCGCTCATCACTCTTGAATGTGGTCAACAGATGGCCAATAGCCTTTGCTTGGTCTTATCCCAAACTCACAGGGCTTGATTCTTGGATATGCTAGCATCGTATCTACACTAATTCAAACATGAAGCCAAAGAAACAGCTATAGCGGTGGTTGAATCCCAAATTAAGAAGGAAATTGAACAACTCCTCAAGGTGGGGTCTATCTATCCCATTGCAAATAGTGAATGGGTTAGCCCACTTGTAATTGTACCAAAGAAAGATGGCAAGTGGCAAGTTTGCATCTTCTTGTTGTTGAACATGAAAAGATTGAATGATCACTTCCCATTGCCATTTTTGGATCAAGTGTTAGATACTATATATGGGCACTGCTATTACAGCTTTCTAGATGGTTATAGTGGCTATAACCAAATCCAAACAGCACTAGAGAATCAGGCCAAAACAACATTCACAAATCCGTGGAGGACTTTCGCATATCGAAAGATGCCTTTCAGCCTATGCAATGCCCCTACCATATTCCAATGCTTAGTCTTGAGTATTTTTCAGTAGTAGACTAGTAGTGGGGTGGAAGTCTTCATGGATGAATTCTCCATCTATGGGACTACATTTGAGCAAGCCATGGACCATCTTGAGTAAGTGCTCAAAAGATGTGTGGAGACCAATCTTCAGCTCAATTGGTAGAAGAGCCATCTAATGGTCCAAGAGAGCATTGTGTTGGGGGCACATAATTTCACAAGCAAGGATTGAGGTCAACCTTGAAAATAATATTGTTATTTAAGGAATCATGCATCAACTAGAAACTGTAAAAGATGTTCAGTCATTCCTTGGACACACTAGTTACTACTAAAGATTCATAGAGAATTTCTCTAATATTGCAAAACCATTGGTTAAGCTACTAAAGAAAGATGCTCTATTTTTTTGGACTAAGGAATGTGAAAATGCATTCCAATAGATGAAGGAGAAACTTGTAGAAACTCCAATTCTATGAGCACTAGATTGGTCTAGACCATTTCACATCATGATGGATGCATCAAATTATGCCTTGGGGGTTGTGCTTACACAATTGTATGACAAGAAACATCCATATTACATCCACTATGCAAGTCGAAGCATTATGGGTGCACAACTAAATTACACCACCATGGAGAAGGAATTAATGGTGGTGGTGTACAATCTAGAGAGGTTCAAGCACTATGTGCTTGAATATAAGGTGTTTGTGCACATGGACTATAGTGAAATTTGCTTCCTAATGAATAAGCCAACGGTGAGCCCCTATGTCACATGATGGCTGGTGATCTTACAGGAATTCGATCTTACGATGGTAGATTGAAAGCAAACTACGAATGTGGCTGCTAACCACTTTTCTCAATTGAGATGGAACAACAAAGAGGAGAAAAGTGCACTAAATGATCAGTTTCCTAATAAACTCCTCTTTGTCAAGGCTATAACTAAACAATTTCTCATTGAGCCTAAATGATACAATGGCATTCTCACCAATCTTCTCACTTAAGAGATGCCACAAGAGCTAAACCATCAAAAGAAACAATAGTTTCTTCACCAAGTGAAATGCTTCATAGAGATCAACAGGCACGGCTACAAGGTGTGCGTTGATAGCCTAGCTCATTGGTGTGTCCTTAATGCTGATCAACTATGCATTCTCTACGATGCTCATGAGGGTCCTTGTGGTGGCCACTATGTAGGGAGATGCACAACCATTAAGATCCTGCAGGATATTACTGGCCAACACTTTTCAATGATGCTCACCAATTTGTTAGCTCTTGTGAATGTTGCCAATGTGATGGTGGAATAACTACTTAAATAGAGGAACCTCAATAGTGGATTCAACCACTGGAACCCTTTGACATCTAGGGTATTAACTTCATGGATCCCATCACGTCCATGTCAAATGGAAAGGTGTACATCATAGTCACTGTTGACTATTGTATAAAATGGGTAGAAGTAGTAGCCATCACTAACTATACATCTTCTTCTATTGCTCAGTTTGTAAAAAAAAATGTTGTAAATAGGTTTGGTGTTCCATGTGCATTAATTTCTAATAATGGAGCCAACTTATAGGAACTACCTTTCAAAAGCTAATGTAATGCTTAAGGGTTGAGCATAAATTAACAACACCTTGTTGTCTCCAAGCCAATGGTCAAGTAAAGGTTACTAATAGGGAGATTACAAAGATCTTAATGAGAAATGTTAGTAAATATAGGAGGGACTAGAGCACAAAACTCAATGATGCCCTTTGGGCCTACCGCTCCACCTAGAAGCTCCCTATAGGCTACTCTCCCTGTGAGCTAGTGTACAGAAAATTGCCAACTTTCCTATTCAATATAAACTCCATACACTTTGAACAGCCTGTGACCATGACCTTGACTTAAGTCAAGCATAAAAAGAAAGATTAATGAATCTCAACCTGCTAGACAAAAATCGATTGATGGCCTTGTCCTCTAACGAGTTGAACAAGACATTTAGCAAAAAGCACCATGACCTTAGAATTAGGAAAGTCAAATTTCAACCTGAGAGATAAGGTCCTCTACTAGAACCCCATACATGTGTCACAACGAACTAAGTTCCAAACATTATGGGAAGGCCCTTATATAATTTTTAAAAATTTTCCTTCTAGGGCCATGATGATTTACAAACCTGATAGCCCCAATAAGAAACAAATGATCAACATGCAATAAATTAAACCTTTCCATGAGTCTAAGGAAGCTAGTGTTCGCAACACCTCCTCGAATAGACAACCACGCTTGATTTTTTGAATCCCCTCCTTTCAACTTATTCATGGGGGAGATGGCCATCCATGCTAATCATATTCATTAGTTTTTCATATTTTTGTTTTACACCTTGTTATTTTTACAACTTTTTGTTTATGCCTTCTTTATCTTACATCTTTTTGTTTTTACTTTATTAATTTTTTCCAATTTTTTACATCATCATTAGTACATTTTATTTTTCTTGAATATTTTACACATTCTTGTATATTTTTCTTTATTTTGATGTGATTTTCTTATTATGTTATAATAATAATGTGTCTTATTGCCAACTAGGTATAGTGTCGTTTGCTTGATGTGGGCATGTGCTATCCAATTATTTAATTGTTAGTGTATTGATTCTAGCTTTGAATTTTGTTAGTGATAACTAAGACATGGTTTCTTTTTCACAAAATAGGAAGTGAGTCCACGTCATCCACCCATCCACAAACTCTATGGGGTTTTCGATTCTGGAAGTGTGAGGTCCCTTTTCATTAAGAAAACTTTAATGAACTTATGACCTTGGTAGTTTCTTGACTTGGAAAGGATTCAAAGGTTTGAATAGGGTGTGACTTCAAGGTGACTCAATACTCTTTGCACTCTTCTACTTACTTGTGTGCATGGGTGTTTTCATGGATTTCTTACTGTTTCGTGTCAACCAATAATAGGAAGTTGAATAAGTCTTTTCATGGTGTGGTTTCCATTCAATAAAAAATAAAAAATAAAAAAAATAATGGGAATTCAAAGAACATCCCTTAAACAAAATAAACAGGCTACAAGCACTAGTTATGGGACTAGAAAAACATGTTACCCATGCCTGAAGCTNAGCACTAGTTATGGGACTAGAAAAACATGTTACCCATGCCTGAAGCCCTCGTCTAACTAAGGCCCTTTCTCATTTCCTACTTCTCTTTTCCTCTTGAATAAGGAATAGTGGTTGTTCTATGTGAGCACTCTTATGTCTTGGGGGGGTGGGAAGGGGAGAAGTGGACCAATCTTAGAGTGGCGATGTGAAGTCACTAAACCTGGTTGGTTTTGATTTGGACTAAGGATGGATTTTATTAGGTCATTTAACCACAAAATTCACAAGGGACTTTACATTATCTTAATCGAGAACTCCATTCCACTTTCTCTCTCTCATCCATCTATGTTTTCCATGCCTCACCTCACTACTAGTGTTCATGTCCTTATTCGATGTCTTAGTTTGGTGTGTTGAAATTCTAAGGTAGTTTCTTCCAAGTTTTTGTACTTAACTTTCCATAACCATTAATCACCCATGGGACCCATGGACTCCTTAGTTTGAGGATATGTAAGGACAAGAAAAGACATGTGACTGCATTGGGGACAATCCACTTGCATACCTTTTGATTGGGTTAGTTAAGTTATTTATCCTTAGGCATTCTCACAATCAAATCCTTTTTCATGCCCCATCTATGACATCCAATTGTGTGCATCTTCACAATGTTTTTTAGTGAAATCCTCTTTTTTGTTGTTGTGAATTCTTTAAACCCCTTCAAGCATTTCATTGCATTTGGGCTTTTCATAATTTAATAATGGACCGTTTATCCATTTCACCCTATTTTTCAATCTTCCTGCTAAGGCTATTAAAAGAATCAATTCATCATAATCACAACCTAGCCAAGTGTAACTGCTGATGAGACAAGGTACCTAAAAGCTATAAGTTACATGTTGCACACTAATCCATGATTTTGTTGTGATTGCAATGCAAAGCATGGACTAGAGGTAGGACTGTCTTCACCAAGGAATGAGTAGTAGCACCATGTGATGAGGCCCCTTCATGATCATTGAATCTTCTCCCTCATTCTCCAGCTACCAGAGGAGTTGGATGCTAGTTTTATCCAAGTTTTTCAATTCTATTGTCATGAACATCTAATTTTGTAAAATATTGTAAATCTATACACTTAGAATCTATGTGTTTCATCTGAGTCAGTTTACATGTTAGTCAATAATCCCATATCTTCCTAATATTTTATAAGGGACTTGTTCCTCCTTTTTTTCACTCAAGGATGAGTTTTATTTAGTCATGGGGGTATGATGAAGTGTATTTTATCTAGCTCCAATATTAGATATCTGATATTAAAGCCCTAATATCTAATACCCAATATCAAGGGCCCAAAGGTGATGTCACAGGATGTGTGTTGGCCTATAAATATAGTGCTTGGATACGCAGTTTGGAAGTAGTCTTTGTCATAGAGTAGCAGAGCTCTTGCAATTTTTCTTTCCCAAAGTTAGAATATTTTCCCAAAGTGCTCGCAACCAAATTCATTAAGTTTATGGATCTTTATTCAAGCACTGTTGTACCTAAGCACGGCAATGTATGCAACAATAAAGATGAGGTTTCTGATAAACCTTGCAACATTTTGGCTAGATTAAATATTTCCTTCATGCATTTAATGTTTTTAGCAATTTTATTTAATGCTTTTAAGTAATTAAGCTAATTAAGAAATTAAGCTAGCAAGGTTAAATAACAATTAATTAAGCACATAAGTACGACCACTTCAAGCATGTAAATGATGCTTGGTAATCCTAGTAATGCTTAACATTTGGTAACCCAGTAATGTTATACATGTTCAAGATGTGTACAGAAAGTGGGACCATATACTTATGTTAAGAATAGTTAGACCTTGGTTAGTTAGATTAAATTAGCAATTAAAGTACTTCATTCCCTTCATCCTTTATTTTAAGCACTCAAAATATAGAACATAAAAATAAGAAAAATCATATGCCTTGATTACACTTAACCATACCTTTTTATATCACAAGTGTAATTGGAAAGATAAAAAATGACTCTTAGGCTAACTTCACTTCCTAGAGACTAGTGTATCAAAAGACATAGAATCCATAGAATTTGACCAAATCACACATGAACACTTAGTGATTCATATAGGTTGAGCATTAGCTATTATTTACCAAAATCATCAAAGTGAAATTGATATTTTCTTATGTCTATATAGAGCCAAAGATTTATGAAACAAATTAACTTATGTAAAATACATTAGTAGGAGTAAATCCTAAGTACAATAGATGCATCCAATATTTATGTAACTGGAACACATCTTCTAGATAATTATCTATAACTAATACTAATAGCTTCAATAGTTTTTTTTTTTTTTGAGAGAATGTTCGGGTTTGTATTACTGAAAGTATGGTACACAAGTATACAATTACAAAAGGGGGGGGACCAGGGGTGGCCCACCCTGAAGGGGGGGGGACGGAAACCCACAAAAATTCAAACTCGGAGGACT